>JAABOM020000012.1:19639114-19660640 GCA_011800125.2 Solanum clarkiae | reverse complement strand
TGTCATTCAGTTGCCCAAGAGTATAAAATATTTTAATTACATTTGGGTTGTGGTTGATGGGATGAAGAAATCGCTATACTACATAAAAAATGACAAAGAAAAATAATCGGACATCTCAAAATATTCACTACTAAATAAAATAAAAATTAGTGAAGGTCAAATATTATCACTAAAAAGACTCTATTGTTAAATCTATTTAACAATGAATCAACAATCGATTATCAAAATATTTAGTTAGCTATAAGTGATTTAATGATCAATTAGCAATATAATTAATAACTAATTCTAGTTACAATATTTTTTTTAGTGATCGTTACATAAGCCCTCATTGTAACATTTTTTCTTTAGAGCGCTTGAAAATAAAAAAGAAATCCTAATGGGAGCGTAGCTCTCATCAATGAATTTTGCAATGTACGAATTCACATTTAGAGAAGCCTCAATGCACATATTAAACATTCAATTAGAAAAAGAAATGGGAGAAGTATGTGAATAAGTACAATATCATCTCTGAAAATAATTTTAAATCAAGTGATTACATGTAAGTGACGCATCAATTTAAAAATTGTATATAAATAGTACTTGAAGTTTATTGATTTTTTTTCTTTTTAAAGTTGTTATATTACATATTTTTATTTACAAAATATATAATAATTAAAATTTTAATTAATTATTTAGATAGAATTGTCCAGTGAATTCTAAATATAAAGAAATTCTAATCAAAAAGTGAATTTTAAAACTAAATAAATAAAAAAATTAAATAATAAATTAAGAAAAATAGTAAAAAGATGATTTTGTCAACATTTCAAAAGATCTTCATACTTTTAATACAATATAAATTTAACTGGTTCGATAATTCATTAAATAAAATATAATTTTCATGTTATCAGGCCTACCCACATGAGAAAAGTGTCAAAGACATCAAATAATTAAACAAATTAAAGTGATAGGACACTAAATATAATTCATCTAATTAATTAAAGAAATATATTTTATATATATGAGAAAAGTTTAATCTATAATAAATGAAGAATCTATCTATTGTTATAGAAAGCTAATTAAGTACTCACACTTGCCCAAATAGAAAACCTTTTTTATATAAAAAAGTTCATCAACATCTTTATCATACTCATATAATTTTTGGATCATCCCATTTTAGTAGACCCTTCAATATTTCTTAATAATTTCTTACAAGATAAGAACCCCTTTTCTCACCCTACTAAACTATAGTGTATATTGTTCTTTATTTAAATTTATGAAACATAGTTTAACTTAAATTGAAATTTAAGTAAAATAAAAAGAATATTTAAATTTATGATATATATATGTATGTATGTATGTATGTATAGTATAGATGTGTAATTATAATAACTCAATGATCATTTGTGTTATTAGGTTAAAAATTTAATATTTATATGTATTTAATAGATTTCGAGAAATCTTACAAGTAGGATTTGGAAAGAGTATGTATGCAGATCTTATCACTACCTCATAGAGATAGAAAGATTGTGTCCGATAGACCCTCGTCAGAAAAATATAAAGCTTCAAAAGTTGAAGAAACTAGATATAAAACCAAGAAAAAAGAAAAAGAAGAAAAATATTGACTAAAATTATTGAATAAATTTTATAGCTTTAAAATTATATATTTGACTAATTGTCATGTTCTATGATGAATTCAATAATAAGATCATGAATTTATTAGAACTCAATAGTATCTCGAGGTTGACTCCCCGATATAAATAACTATTACACAAAGGTAAAAATAAGTATATACAAAAGTTAGATATACACCTAGAACTTAATCAAATCCTATATATATTTGCTAAAACTAAGTATATAAAGATATTTATAACAACAACAACATACCTAGTGAAGTCTCACAAGTGGGGTAATTTAAAATATATTTATTAAATTAAAAAATTCATGCTGTCTAAATTCCAAACGCATCAGAGTGATAGGCTAATTAAATTAAAGTTTATTATAAATAATTATAAATATGCCAAGTCCGTATGCGTGTGCCTATGTATATTATATTAAATATTTTTTTGATAATGATATAAAGCCTTCAAAAAATTGACAAGCATTTTCAAAAAGGCAATCAAATTCTTTAATACTTTTATTGTTTAAAATATTTTCCTTTATAGTACTTTAATCTTTGTTTATAAATTACTATAAACTTTCTTTTGTTCAGTTTATTGTTTTTCTCTGCCTTTATCCAGCTGCCCTC
The DNA here is from genome assembly GCA_011800125.2 of Solanum clarkiae. Classification (NCBI taxonomy): domain Eukaryota; kingdom Viridiplantae; phylum Streptophyta; class Magnoliopsida; order Solanales; family Solanaceae; genus Solanum; species Solanum clarkiae. The sequence continues at coordinate 19,658,416 of JAABOM020000012.1, read as the reverse complement.
TAAATGCCACTTTTTTTCCTTCTTCCTTTGTATAATATAACTAAGCTGTGTAGCCATAGATGGTTATTTACTTCTTGTTTCTGAAAAACTTTCATAAGTTTTAATTCCATAATTCAATTTTAATTTTGTTGAAAACTTCAATTGTCAGAAGTGTTTCTTCATCTTGATGAACAGGTTAGCCCCTTAATTCAATTTCCAGCTCATCTCTTTCTTTTTTGTATTAATGTTTGTGTAATGAGTTTCGCCAAAAAATTACATTGTATATACAAAGTTAAAAAGTAAAAATTTATGTATGTACATATAGTACATGTTGATATATCCTTTGCTTGACTTATTCATATGTTTGCCTGTTCAACAACAACATACCCAGTAAAATTTCACAAATGGAGTTGGAGCAAGTAAAATGTATGCAGACTTTACCATAGGCTGTTTTTGGAAAGCCCCATTAACAGAAAATACTAGATATGGGAAAAAAAAAGAAAATTCCTTAGTGAAAATTCTAACTCAGTCGTGTTAGCCTTATATAGTAAAGGTCTATTTATTTTTGTTACTTTTTATATGGATGAACTCTGGCCACCTTTAATTTGTGGTTTGATGAGAAGCATAAAAATCCTTTTGTCAAAATAGCAAGCAATTTGAGAAACAGTGTTTAGTAAAGCTCAGGTTCTTATAATATACTTTTTTTTTTTGGTATCAGAAAATTAAATTTTTAGGTAATGATTTAGTTTCTTACCTTTGCATATGGATTATTGTGAAAATTAATCATCAGTAGAGTCGAAAAGATGTGACAGTAAGAGCAATAATTGAACATATTCAACAGTTAAAAGGGAAGTTATTGTGTTCCTATTGTAGGTGTTCTTTATGGAAGAATATTCCCATTAATTTTTTGATAGCTAAGTTTGCCTAATTTTGTTGATTCTTCACTTGGATAAGTTTGATGGATTTCTTTTTTCTTGTTCGCGTTAGATGGAGGGGATGGTGGTCAAAAGCCTGGGATAGACGTATAGAACATGATTCATTTCCTCCACCATCGTCTGTTTGTTGTATATTGTGTTTTGATTATTGCACTATTTTTATTGTCGTTACAGTTCCTTTTCTGTATGTTCTGCACTGCTTTCCTTATTAGTTGCTATGTTTTCTTCAGTATTGTTATTTTCCTTTTCATAACTACTTTTTGATTTGCTGCACTTGAGTTGAGTTTCCTTTAGAAACAGTCTCTGTACCTCCACGAGTTAAGGGTAAGGTGGGTGCATACTCTACCCTCCATAGACCCCACTTGTGGGATTTCAGTGGATATGGTGTTGTCGGTAGAGACTCAATTGCAGTTAATATTATTTCATCATACTATAAGGGTCTTGTTTGGGAATTTCTTTGCTAGAATTTGCTGAATCCTCCAGAAGTGCCTCGTGTATCTCATAATCCGAAAAAAAAACTGTTTGTTTGTTGTACGATCAATTCTTAGTTTCTTACAAATGATTTTTCAGCTATAAATCTGGTGTTCACTCTGCAGTAATCTAAAATTCGCGTCTAAGTTATGCAATCTTTCTTTTCTCTATTCAGTCGATGAACATGAGTTCTACGTCAACTCAATTTGCCCCCACAAGGAGGATGGGCATATTCGAACCTTTCCACCATATGAGTATGTGGGAAGATGCGTTTAGAGGTGACATTATGCCCAGCGCTGGTGCGTGTATGGTCACACCACCAAATGACAGGGCAGATGACAAGGTAAAGAACCATTTACATGCTAATAAAATCCATGTTTCTACTGTTATTGAACTGATTCTTTTGGTTATTGTAGTCGGGATATACATCTAGTGAACAACTTATACCCTCGGGCTCTGAGGATAATCAAGCGGGAAAGAGTATTTCAGACAAGGTGGGCTCAACAGACCTTTAGTTCCCTATTTATCTCTCGTTTTCGTATTTTGATGTTTTACATGGAAGTACTGAAACATTCGCATTGATTATCAAGTGTAGCAAACTTTAACCAAAACAAATAGATAAATGAAATGTACCTCTGTTGTTTAAGGCTAAGTATGTTTTCATATTGAAAGTTAGGTACAACGGCGTCTAGCACAGAATCGTGAAGCTGCACGTAAAAGTCGTATGAGGAAAAAGGTACACGAAAGTTGTAATATTTCTTACGGTGTAGACATTTGAAGAATTCCTATCTCGATTCCTTTTCCAACTCCTTTCTACAGGCTTATGTTCAGCAGCTTGAAAAAAGCAATTTGAAGCTAGCACAACTTGAAATGGAACTCGAGAGAGCTCGACAGCAAGTCAGTGAAATTTTTCTCCTGCGCATTTCTAACTTCTATACAGTATCATATTAACTCGCATCACGTAATGTATTATTGCAGGGATTATATATTTTAGGTTCAAATGGTAATATGGGGCTAAGTTCAACAATTAATCCAGGTTTGCTGAGATCGGACTTGTCGCTCTATAGCTCATTTTTCATTTTCTGTTCATGAGTAATTTAAGCTCAGCTAAACCTGCTCAAATCTCGTGTGTAAAATACTAGACTACTTCCACTTTTTCATCAGGTTATGTTATGTACTGTCGATGGTAAATTGCAGGCTAGTAAACAAGAATGTGACCCTATAAAACAGTTTGTGTGTATCGTGAATTTTGTTCATAACTGGTGCTGCCTATGCAGGAATAGCTGCATTTGAAATGGAATATAGCCTCTGGGTTGAAGAGCAACAGAAAAAGAACGTAGAGTTGAGGAACGTTTTGCAATCCCATGTAAGCGAAATGGAGCTCCAGTTGCTGGTAGAAACCGTCTTAAACCACTACTACAATCTCTTCCGAATGAAAGCTGATGCTGCAAAAGCTGATGTGTTTTACTTGATGTCTGGGATGTGGAGAACTTCGGTGGAGCGTTTTTTCCTCTGGATTGGAGGATTCAAGCCATCTGAACTCATAAATGTATGTAGTCCTTGGTGCATTTTCACTGCTCTGTAACTCAGTAATATTCGTTTATTATAGTAGTCATCACACCTACATGCATAAATGTCTCGGGGTCGTCATATTGCCAATCCATGTTTAAAGAGTCTCCCTAATCTCCTCTCATGTTTTCTTGTGACTCAACTCGTGCCACGAATATTTTCACATATTCGAAACCTCTTAATGAAAGTGAGTCAAGTCACCGTCCATTAGTCCCACTTGTATTCTTTTCATCTCTTGCTAGTGCACTTGTTTCAAATGAATAGTACTTATCCAAAGCGTTATCTTGGATATTTGTACTCTCTGTGTTCTTTCTCCTGATTTACCAGACGGGAAGTGTTAGTATCTCATTTACACGTTCAGAATGAGCACGGACCAATAGTATTCAAATCATTCTGCCTGCAACTTATCAAATAAGTATGAGATTTCTCATTGTACGTAAATTTTATAGATCGTGATGCCACAACTTGAGCCATTGTCAGATCAGCAGATCGTGAAAATCTGTAATCTACGACACTGTTGTCAGCAAGCTGAGGATGCTCTCACTCAGGGAATGGATAAACTTCAGCAAACTCTGGCACAGAACATCCTAACTATGACCACTGGAATGGGAAGTTACAGTTCTCAGATGGTTTCTAGTATGGAAAAGTTAGAAGCACTCGAGAGTTTTGTTAACCAGGTAACATATTACTCCCTCGTTTCAATTTGTTTGCCTGGTTTTGACTTGGCACAGAGTTTAGGAAAGTAAAAAAGACTTCTGAATCATATGGTCTTAAACATGTCATGTGGATATTAGTACTTACCAAATAATAATCTTTGATTCTTAACAGGCAGATCACCTTAGACAGCAAACACTACAACAAATGTCACTTGTCTTGACTACACGCCAATCAGCCAGGGGGTTACTAGCTTTTGGGGAGTATCTTCAACGTCTTCGTGCTCTAAGTTCACTTTGGGCTGCTCGTCCTCGTGAACCTACCTAGACTTTTACGACCAAAACAGATGATGACGACTAAGTTCCCTCGGCTGCAGATGTTAACGCCTGAACGAGCTATATATGGCAAATGTAATCAAAGTCTTGTCTAGACTGATATAGTTTTCAGGTGGTACCCTGGCAAGTTTTTCAAGAATTTTATGTACATAATGAAGGGGGATGTGTATAATTCTAGAATAATAAGGTGATAAGAAGTTGATGAGAGTAGAGAAACTTTAAAATTGTGCCGCATTTATAATTAATTCTCTAAAATGTACTATTTTTGAAGTATTCAATATATATCGATATTTTTAAAGAGTCCGACTGTCTAAGAAATGCCACACACAAGACATTTTAAAGAGTCCGACTGTCTAAGAAATGCCACACACAAGACATTATTGTGTCACATCAAAATTTTAAAGGGTTCTACAACACGAGTCCTGTTACTATTAGAGTTATTAAGGGCTATTCTACTATAAACCTTTGTATTTGTGAAAGGTATATATTATGTCATTTTCCCTAAAACGATTGTCCTTGTTATACATTCATTTATTAGTGGATTGGCCATTTACTTATACATACTATGAATCATTTTTTTATAAGAATGTATTATATTAATCTAGACACTATTTAACATAGTAATTTTTGGAGTGATTTCTCAACCTATTTACCATTGTTGTAGTGTCATTGTCAAGATCTAGTGTACTTCCCTTTCCCCGGGAGCCAATCCCACTAGTACTAGTATCAATAGGAAGATCCCACTTCTGTTTACTCAAACGTCTCTTTCTTATCGAAGACTCTGACAGCTAGAACTCATCGGACATTGCAATAAGTCTTCTGTCTTACTACAAGTGCTGCGACAACCTTTACCAATTTTGAACGATTATCGACCACCAAATCCACTAGTCTGCAATACTCACCCCACAAGCACAAATCCTTGGAGATTTGAGTAAGATTATCTCGACTCTCCTTATTTTCATTCTATGTTGCTTATCTTTTACGATAGTCCTATTCTTAATTTTTCATTTTTTCTATATGAAGTGGTGATAAGATCTGCGTACATTTGATCCTCCCCGGATCTCACTTATAGGATTCCACTTATTCTCTCGAAAATAGCCAAATAAGTAGACACATCACATCTCTTGTTTTAAATGGAATGTAAAGGGTGGAGGGTAAAACAGTCATTAACTAAAAAAATTTCCTCCAACTGTAACGACATAAACCGTCCACATAATTGGAAGAGAATTTTTGAGGAACAAAAAATTTTTTTAAAAAAGAAATTAGATTCACAAAAGATTCATTTCTCAATCACTTTCCCAAATTTTCTACTCCATTAATGGCATAAAAATTCGAAAAATTGCAGAAAATTGCTGTGAAAATCTGAAATCGAAAAATTATGAGCACTTTGAGATCGATTTGTAGACCTCAAGCTGTGTATTTTTCAATCACTTGTTGTTATTGCAGAGATTTATTGGGGAAATCGGCAGTTAGGGTTTCAACACGAAGCCCTAATTCAGTCCCTCGATGGACCAAGCCATCGGTGTTGCAGTCATGGTACCATAATTCGAGAAGAATTGAAACGTGGGATCATCGATTGAATCAGCAGAGGAAAATGGTGACTACCTCTGCTTATAATTGGAATGATTCCAAATCTCCCTATGAAACTCTAGGTCTGTTTGAGTTTTCTGTATTTCCGAATTTTTATTCAAATTTAATTTCTAGATTTACTGAAGTACTCACTCCGTTTCAATTTATTTGTCTGATTTAGAAAGTAAAGATATGTAGAATGTATCAAAATGTTCCTTAGAAAGTTGAAATTGAAGAGTTGTAATTTGTGACATAGACTAGAAAGTAAATTGAAACGGTGGAAGTAACATTTATCATAGATAGTTACCTGTAGTTGGCTTTTAAATGATTTAGTTTTGGTTTGCTTGGATTTAATTTATATACAGTGAATATGTAAAATCATTTTCTTTTTGCAGAATTAGTGTAGCTTAATTGGTGATAGCATGCTTTTCACCATATATTCTAGTTCGAGGTTAACAATCCATGAAAATAGACACTTGTAATTATTCTGATTTATCCACGAAAGAATGTGATCTATGGACAACCTCGTTGTGGTAAAGGTCGTAATGCCAGAGGAAACATTGCTGCTAGGCATAGAGGGGAGGTCATAAGTGTCTCTATCTAAACTCTATTTTCGAAGATTTTAAATGATCTTAGGGGTCATTTGGTATAGTATATAAGAATAATGTTGACTTTGGTAAATTAATAATGCTGGCATTATTTCTCATACACTCTTTGGTTTGATGTATTAGAAATAACAAGTCTTGTATAACTTCTATAAAAAAAATGTTTGTTTATAAAAATATCCTCCACACTCTTTAGCTTTGGTAAATGGGAAGAATAGAAGTTGAACTCAACTAGACTGGGAACTATGATTAAAAGAATATCTTATAGAAAATGCGAAAAAAGAAGTAAAGTGAGATAAGGATATTGTGGATTTTCAAATAGATGCAGAAACATCAACAGTTTCTGATCAAAGATGTATTTGAATTGAACGTTGATTTAGGAACATTTGTGTTGTGTTAAATAACTTGACTTTTTGCAGAATATAGAGGATTTAGGAGTTGCAAAACTGCGTTAAATCTATTAGCTCTGCTAGCTCAAGTTAACATATCAGACCAACTAGAGAAGCTGGGAAAAAACAAATTCAAATAATACATGTTTTCAAGAAATTATCAATTTCTGTAGCAAATCTTTCTGAGTAACAGGGTGCATTTTCATAGTTTCATGAGTTCTATGTGCACGAGTCTTCAACTTTTAGTCTTTTCGTTTCTTGCCTTTTCTATAATTCTTTCTTTTTGGTGTTTATCCATTCTGGCTTTGTAAAGGACATCTTCATCTTGGGATATATGTGTAAAAGTGTCATATGCTTATACAGACAGTCATCATTCCAACTTATCAAAATTTTATGAAGTGTCTATACACTACTGACTTGGTTTTGCTGGTTTTAGTAATAAGACTCACTGAGACGACCTTTTGACCCTCTTCATATTAGCGGACTATAAAGCACAGTGGAGTCTTTTCCCTCTCACTTGTGCATTTGAGTGCTTTTGCATTACATGCAAAAACTGATGCTATGTTTCTGTTTCCAGAACTAGAAAGGGATGCAGATGAAGAACAAATAAAGGTGGCATATAGACGTTTGGCGAAGTTTTACCATCCAGATGGTTTGTGCTTAATCTTGCAGTTGTCATTTTAGTGCATTCCTCACATATGCAATTTCTGTGTACTTTCTTTATGGGGAGTCAGCATCAGTATGTTGTGTACTTATATTGACCTGATGCTAGTTTTGATTTTGGCTATATTTCTATGCATGTACGCAAAAAGAATTTGCATGGTACGCTACTCTTTGTTGTCCATTTCATACCATGGAATAGAAAAAAGAAGACTCTATTTGTGTCTATTCATGCCCTTGTATCGAAGAAAAAAGACTCTGTAAATACATATGCTTGTATATGTGTGCGTAAATGTGACAAGTTGGTTTGGTGCCCAGATGTTTGGACACTTCATCCAGAAGCTCTCTTATATTGCCATATTTAAGTTGTATGCTCATATTCAATTAATAGAGCTTTCATGTAATATTACACTTCCATTTTTTCTCCCGACTCTATGGCTATTGTTATGACTTGAGTTATCTTCACCAGTATTTCTACGGTTTCTAACAAGCCTTGGGTGGGATCTCTTTATCTTTGAAACTGAGTTATATGATGTGTTATTTTTACTAGTGAAATGACCTATATCCGTCTCACAAAAGACGGATTTGGCAAGTCCAAAGTGGGCTTGTCAGAAAGCTAACTCATATTGATGTTAGGAGATAGATATGTTCCACGAGATCATTTCCATCAATATTTGATCTATTGAGGTGTTCCATTTCTCGCAAGTGGGAAATGGAAATATCATAGATAAAATTTTGGTTGTGCAGAGAACTAATGGCAGTTGCTTGTAAGAAACATTTAACAACCATACCAAAAAAAATCCTAGCTCAACCAGTTTGGTTGAACTACTACAGTTCTGTGAACCTCCATTTTCTCTATCATGAAATCTCAATTAACAAAATTTCAGTAAATTAGGCCTTCTTTCCCGGTTAGGCTGTTGAAAGTTCAAACTTTAAGGAAAACAATCATCTTATCAAGAATATTTGTATGTTATTGGTCCACAAATTTTAAATGGTTGCCATCTCTTGTTGGTCAGTTTTGGTGATTTATTGTTGATTCAGAGAATCAATTTTCTTGAGCCCTTCTTCTATCTGGAACTAACTTACCTCTGTTTCTCCTCTAAGTTTATAATGGCAGAGGGACTCTTGAGGAAGGAGAAACTGCTGAAGCTCGATTCATTAAGATTCAAGCTGCTTACGAGCTGCTTATAGATGAAGACGAACGGAGAAAATATGATAAAGACAATCGAGTAAACCCCATGAAGGTGAAAATTTGGCGTAATATTAATAGTTGTTAATTTATCATCTTTTCATCACTTAAGAAAAAGATTGCTTATTATCTAAATAGTATCAATTATTAATCTACAAAGGGGCTAGAATCTAAATGACTCTGTTCTATATATAGCCTCTTGTTGATGTGTGAAAGCAAATTTTGCTAGGCAAGAAACATGCTTTAGTCCAAATTTTGTGTGTGGAAAGGGAAATGCATATGAAAATGAGAAATTACATATTCCTTTTGCTTATTGTGGATGTTGTACATATCAGTGAATCGTTTCATACTTTCATAAATACATTTTCTTTTGCTTATTGGGGATGTTGTAGCTATTGGTGAACCGTTGCACAAATTTCCCTTATTCAGCTCATTGATGAGATAATATTAAAACAGTGGGGGGAGGGGGGTTGTTTGTGGTGGTTAGAACATCCCTTTCAAACCATTCAAGGGAACTTAATGACTAAATGCCTCTGACTCTCCGAGGAGGCAGTTTCAGAGTGGACAGAATTGACCAAGTCTTCAGAGTGGACAGAATTTACCAATGACTAAGGAAAAAACTTAATGATTAATGACTAAGGAAAAAAATTGACCAAGTCGTCAGAGTGGACAGAATTTACCGATATTAAGATTACTGATTTGGCAAAATCTGGTATTGTTCATGAAACCATAATTAGCTTCCAAATGTTTACTTGTCAGTTTGGATGAATTAGTTTATATTTTTCACTGTCAATGAAACATTTCCTTAGTTTGGTGCTATTTGTTCTCTAGCTTTTGGGGCCTGCAGTATCTTCATTTTCTCAAATGGACATGATGCTATTGTGTTATTTATCAGGCATCCGAAGCATGGATGGAGTGGCTTATGAAAAAGAGAAAAGCATTTGACCAACGGGGTGATATGGCCATTGCTGCATGGGCTGAACAGCAGCAGCTAGAATTAAATCTGAAAGCCCGCCGCCTTGCTCGTTCAAAGGTATGGAACTGCTAATAATACAGTTTTGGTATCTCTGAGCGCTAGCTGGCTAATCGTGTGTTCTGTATTGCCCTTGTTAACTTATCTGATGCACTTTTACATTGGTAATGCACTGATGCACTGATGAATAACAACACTTGTAGATAGCACATACTAAAATGTGCTTTGAAATCCTTTAACCTCTCTGTAACATAACGTGGCTTTGAATATCCCATGTAGAAATACTGTAACATATATTGGGATGGTCTGAATCAGTTCGTCGATCTTCACTTCTATTTTCTCGGTTCCTCTCTTCTCACCGTAGTGATAGATATTTTTCATTTGGTGAACTAGCATAGGACATATACCCAGCAGGTCACTCAGTCGGTACTACATCATACATATGATGCAGCTCATCCCTTGTATTCTTTCCTTCATTCCACTCCTATATACTATAAACATGATGTAGATTTCTTCTCAAGCGTCCTCTAAATTTTATTTGACAACATGGACCTTCAGATGGATCCTGAAGAAGAAAGGCGAATTATTGCTAAAGAAAGAAAGGCTTCCGTGGAGAATTTTAATAATACATTAAAGCGGCATACACTTGTCTTGAGGAAAAGAGATATAACGCGGCGAAAAGCAGAGGAAGAAAAGAAAAGGGTCATTAGCCGGCTTCTGGCTGCTGAAGGTCTGGAACTTGACGAAGAGGACGATAAGAATCTATAGAAGATGCAACACGTATTGATTCGCCTCCATGCACCTGGTGAAGAACACAGAGTATTTTGGAATAGCTACTGGAGGTTAAGACAATGTATTGTGCAACATTGGAGGAAGAAATAGTTGTATATATGATATATCTCCCATATGTCACCTTTACAAATGAAAAAATTAGTATCTTTGTAAGTTATGTAGATGGACATCAATCATAGGTCGACTTTGTACTGTGATGAACTTGACAAGATTGAAAAATTTAGTTTGAAATTTGCCATTGTCCGACTCATTATCTATTTGTATATTGATGCTTTCATAGATGCTGTATCTCTCTGTTAATACTGATTTTCCTTTGTCAACGAGGAGCCAGGTGGTTCGATAAAGTCTCGAGTGAGTAATATGGTGCTTCTAGCTGGGGAGGGTAAAATGTACACAGACCTTACCACTACCTTATACAGATAGAGAGGTTTTCGGAAGACTCTTGTCTCAAAAAGATATATCCCCAAAAGCACACCAAGAAGAAGAATCAGAGCCAATAATGAAAAACATATTCTTGCTAATAAATTCAGCAATACAGCGCCTTTTTCGTTCACAAAATTTGTTCTTCAACAATTTTTCTTTAAAAAAAAGGACTCATCAATTGGAAAAACTAAAAGACACCCTGAGCCTGTGGCTGTTGGTTGAGTGGAGTGGAATGGTATAATCTCCTTTGAAATAGTTGGTTACATAATTTCTGCACTGATGCAATACAATCTCCAAAGAAGTCAGATTTCACAGGATCCGCGAAATAATCGTTGGTCAGTCCTTAGAGATCATGCATCAGAATTATTGATGTATGCTGAATGCCTATCCACAACAAGCTTAATCAATGGATCCTCAACATCAGCCCCAGGCTGACTTGTGTCTCGACGAACTGTGATTTTCTCCTGCTCTGTGACGACTATAACTTCCTCTTTACGAGTTTGAAGTTCATTAGCTACCACCATATGCATCTTGTACTTTTTGAGGGCCATATCAGCCTTCCCTAAAAGGATCTTTGTATCTGTTTCCAGCTGTTAAGAAGTAAATGTAGAAATTAGTATTAGTAATGTTTTATTCTAAACATAAAATGTTTCTGAAGGTTAGACTATTAATTTTTCACGTTTATGCACGTAAGTATATCACATCCCGTCCCCTATACTACCATCAAGGCACCAACCGAGCACATAAGATGGAACGAAGAGAAACTATGCACTCCTTCCGAACATATTTTATGTGAACATTCAGACAATGCATGCTTGCTGAGTTAGTTCGACACAGTAAATTGTACAGTCGCCATATTTTTACAGGTAGAGCAGACTTCAAGATTGGTAAAGGAAACTCAAGAGCAGCTAACCTTGAACGATATGCAGAAGGCCGCGGGTGCCCACTCATTTCGAAGCACATAAAGCATCTTTGGTACTTGAGCAAGCCGCATGTCCAAAGGACCAGATCCTGACTGGATCTTATGCATCGTCTGTAAAAAGGAGATTTTATTTAGCAGAAACCAGAAGATGAGAGACAAATTAACATTTCCACCTACCAAAGTAAAAGCTAAGTTCTACAGAACGACGGTAAGGAAAGCAATATTGTATGTAAGTGAATGTTGGCCCTCGAAAGGCCCAACATATCCAAAAGATGAGTGTCGTAGAGGTTAAAGATGGATACGCAATCGTACAAGATTAGATAAGACAAAAATTGATCACATTCATTAGAAGGTGCAAGTAGCACATATAGAAGACAAAATAAGAGTTTAACGCTTGAAATAGTTTGGCCACATGTTGTATAGGCCTTAGATGCACCGGTTCAAGCCTCAAGGACGTGAATACAGGGAGATTGAAGGTGTTAAAAGAGGAAGAGGTAGACCTAAAATCACCTGGAGAAAGCTCCTCAACATATTTAGAATATCTTCGAATCCAGACAGATTTAGCAACAACAACAACAACATACCCAGTGGAATCCCACAAGTGGAGTCTGGGGAAGGTAAAATGCAGGCAGACCTTGCCACTACCTCATAGAGATAGAGAGGCTATTTACGGAAGACCCTCGTCAGAATGATGATGCCTACTAGAAGAGAACCTTAGTGTTAGATAACTAAGTACGAGTATTGAAATATTATATCAAGGATTCATATGCCGACTAGCTTGCAATTGAGGTGTAGTTGTTATTGTTATATACATTACTATTTCTGGTATTGGAACAAAGAGGACAGAAGACGAGAGAGAAAAAAACAGAAATTCACAATGGTCGAACTGCAAATTCAACCAAAACAATGCAAGAGAAATAAATGATTACCATGCTCTCCCATGGTACATAGAAGTCCGAAACTGCAGCTGCAAGATAAAACATAGCACTAGGACCAAGGCTTCTTAAAGACAGAGCTATCATCCGAAGAATCTGTTTAACACAAGCATTCATACAACATATCAGAGTTGGAGCACATTGCTTCTCAAAGTAGAAGTTTTTAGAATTAAAAATACACAAAATAGATTTGCACCAATCTACGGAACATAACCTACTTATCATACAATAAAGGAACTACTGAAAATGACCTGCAAATATTCAAAAATTGTTGTAAACGGTAATTTCAGAAGGAAGCCGCCACTAATTGCCTGCAATTAAAAATTTTTAAGTTAATTATCGTCAAATGTAAGTGAATTTCTTTTAAATGAATAATTGATTAAGATCCTTACAGAATGATTTTCAGTAATGGCTCTCTTCACCACTTCAGCGTGCGATGGGTCCTCTGAAAAGCATAACATGGCCAACAACGTCAAATAGGTTCAAAATATTCCAAGCAACAGAGATAAAATATCCCCGGCAACCACCCGATGTAACACCTAACAAGCCTGGGGATGGACAACATCAATATAAAGGAAATTAGGAAGATCAATATGAACAGAAGGTACTTTCCGAATTCTGTTACATTATTATATTTCTCCCATCTATTTTATTAGGTACTTTCCGTATTCTGTTACATTATTATATTTCTCCCATCTATTTTATTAGGTATTCCGTACCTCTATTGGGCAATTGGATATTATCAGTATGAGCCTATATATTCAATACAGAATATTTTCTTAAATTGACTCTGCAGTTCTATGCTACTAGGAATCAAGAACGCATGGATGTCTGTTAAAATGAAAAACCTTTGTGCATTTGTATTGGACATCTATGTTGCTCCGACTCTTCAAAAATGTTAATCCGTGTGTGTTGGATTCTCCAAAAATAGTGCATCCTTATTTTTGGAAAATCTGACACGGAAGCGGCATCGAAAGTGAAGAGTTTATGCAACTTAGTTGGACATAAATGAAAAGATAACAGACCTTGAATACTTGAATCATCGGTTGTAGTAAAACACTCGAGCAATGGATCCTCAGGCAGTGATCTGCAAAATGGCTGGCAGGTTCCCCTGCATACGTAGAGTTTCATGGCCTTAAAAATCCAGTCATGAGCATATACTAGTTTTCAAAGGGAAGAATCGTAATCAGGATAATGGTAATACATAGTGATGCATTTGATACAAACCTACGATAAAGAAAGATGACAGAATAACCAGCCTTCAAAAAGTACCTGCAATTCCAGTTTATTTTGAATGTAAGACGTTACATGAACCAAATGAGTAGCAGAAATGTAGAAATTTAAGTATGGTGTTTCATGACGCACTCCGTGGAAGCAGATCCTCTATGACCAGAACTGAAGTTGTCAATATAACGAACACATCGCTTCTCCAGAGGAACAGTTGTACCGCCAGAAGTCACACATACCACTCTGTTTGCTTTTCCATTCTCTGAACATGACGATAAAAACAAAGTCAAAATAAAATTCCATGGCATTGTCATTGTCCAGATTCTGTAAAGGAAGTTGAAACAATATGAGAGCTGAATAGAAGCAAATTTACCTGATGATGAATTCCGATCGACAAATTCCATCAATTTTGTCTCTATTTCAGCAGCATCTTTTAGTGGTGGAGCTGATTCAAAGAATGCCTTGATTTTAAGTGTTGGTGTTTCTGGCGCATGATCAGTGCTATTCATTGAATCTGTGGCAATCCTCGCAGAGATTGTTTATCTACAGTATGACAACCCACCAAGATCACAACCTCAGAACAACCCATTCATCAATCAATAGCAAGTTCAATAACGGGGATTTCCAAGATAAATATTAGCTAGAGATTCACATCAACAACTTCACTACAAGTTAAATGGGAAAAGGATAGACGATAAATGTGCTTTTGTTAGATTTCAGCTCCTCAATTAGCTAATTTCGGAAACTAGTGATAATAGAAAATATAAAATGATGTGCAGACCGGACCTGATTCAATAAAAGCTTCGATTAAAAAGAATTGAGCTTTTAAAAATGCACCCCTTTAAATCTTCTTATTTTCTAATCACCTACAAGAAGAAGAATAAAAGGACAACAACCGTCATGTGCATGCGACACATATCTGAGTCCATCATATTACTCCATCAAACTTCCCAACAGTCTCACTCTCTAAGAGTCTATCAATTTATTCCATCTAACTATACTTTATCTTGGAACAGATAGGCCCAAATAGAGCACAATGGATATAGATGATTCATATAGCCAACTCCAACGTAATTGACTCGTAGTTGATAACATCAACAGCACAGGAGGAGGAAGAATACATCAAGCACTTCAAAAGTACCAAGAATTGAGAATGAGGTATGTACTTCAAACTGATCAGGCGTGAACTTTCTAAATTCTAAATTGCTAGAAACTTACTAATACAGTAAATAACCAGATACAAAATCAGCCGGAAGTAAGACATTATTAAAGTTTTCACCTTGTGCAATGAAGAAGGGAGAAGACAGCTATAATAGAAAAGACTCAGTTTTGATACAGTAAGTATTTCAAAAATTCCGAGATATGAGAAGGAAGTATGTATGTACTTCAAATCGATCAAGAAGGGAACTTTAAATTCCGAGTTGTTTGCAAAAACATACTAAACCCCACACAAAGATCAGCCAAAAAATAAGATAGTACTCCTATTAAGGTTTCACATATATCCCAAACAAGATAAGATAGTTTAAAGATTTAACATTTATCGAAAAGAGAAAAAAAAATGTTTCCACCAATCTTTCTGTCATACTATTTATTAGTTAGATATTTGTTCCCACCAATAACACATCAACTTGGAGAGGAATATACCTAAGTAGAGCATAATTAGTGGCAAAGGCAAGATTTTTACCACGAAATTTCATCATCTACTATATATACATTATTAAAAATTGACCTTGTATATACAATGTGATTCTCAAGCGAAGCAAGCTTGCAAGAAACTCCCCACCACCACCACCCAAACCCCCAACACCTCTAGCTCCGCCCCAGATGGACGGATCTAGAGGTTAGCAAGGGGTTTACTTGAGCCCCCTTAGCCAAAAAGTTACTCGATATATATAAGATATCTTAAATCTTTCATGTATATATAGAGTTTTTCAAACCTCCTAACATAAGATTAGAGCTTGAATCAGTAGTTAACGATTCAAAGTTCTCACATTTTTATTTTCCAGCCCCCTTAGTGAAAATCCTGAATGTACCACTATGGCCCAAAGCGCAACAGATACAGATAACTGAATATAACCGATCTCAACTTGTTTAGAATCGAATCCTTAAATCGATTAACCGATTGAATTACAAACTAAGTACATTCAAAAACAAATCAAGAAATGAGAATGAACTCTGCACCTTAAAAGGGTTCAAAAAAGAAAAACAAGAACCATTAAATTCTGAAATTCCTCAAAAAACATAGTAAGCACCCAAACAAAAATCAGCTAAAAATACTAAAATTTCTCACATTTATCAACAATAACAACAACAAAAGGTTAAAAGATAGTAGTAACATTTACCTGGTGTGATGGAGTAGGAGAGAGCTTAAAAAAGATTCAATTTTTATTTTCTTTTGGGATCAAAACTGAAAAATTCTATCTACAAATTTGGGTGAAATTGGGAACTGGGTTTTTAGCTTTCAGAGTTAGTTGATGAGAAATTCATAAATGGAAAGTTTTGTGGCAAAAGGAAAAATAAGAAAGAAAGGGATTTATAGGTAAAGAAAAATGTGTAAAACTAAAAATGTGGATAATTATTACCTCCTCCATTTCATACTATAATATAGTATAATTAATAGCCGCCAAACTCCCCCCAACCAATTGGTCAGATTTTGAGGGCTATTTATTTATGTGGTGTTGGTGTTAGTGAAATGCTCGAAATGAGTTTGAGATAGTTTGAATATGCAATGTAAAGATATATAATATTTTTTTGTAAAGATACGACAGGTTGGTTAGGACTAATTTGGAAGGTTAATAAATAGTAATGTGTGCTTTGTCTTGTAGCTCTTATCGGTAGTCTTAGTACTATTTAGATCTTGTTTGATTTTCATTTTATTTTATGTGATTTTATTTTTTTATTTATATCAAAAAGAATATTATTTTATTTTAATTAAAAATAATTTAATTTTGAAATTTCTCTATTGTTTTTAATAAAATAATTTTCAGTCAAACAAATATTTGAGAATGATTTTAAATTAGAAATTTTAAAATAAGACGAAGGGAGTATTTTATATAATTCATTTGTAGTACTATTTTGTTGCTATCTGATATTTATTGTACTTTAATTATATATTTTTTTAAAATTATTTTTATCTTGAATTGTACAATTTATCGGAAATAATCTCTTTACTTTTCTCAACTTCACTTATGATATATATGTAAGGTAGGGATATTTTTTTTCCAAACCTTATTCATGATAATATTCTTGTTATGTTATTATTACTGTTCTTATTATTATTCTCAATTTTTATCTGCAGAATGATGTATCAAATTACATTTAACGTGAATAACATATAAGTAATTCTATTAGGGCTCGTTTGGTTCATAAAAAATGAGATAAAATATGGAATCATTTAAGGGCTAATTCCAAATATATAATGAAGTAATTCGTTTACGATAAATAAACTCATACTTTATTTATATAAAAAAAGTAAGAAATTATAAAAGGTGTATATTGACAATACCATATAATTCACATATCCATGAATTATACATTGACTATACATTATGATAGATACAAAAAGCTGAATATTGCTTAATTATATATGAAGTATACATATCCCGACCAACTCTAAATAATCCTAAATTTAAGGTATGACTATATATCAATTTTTAGAATTTTTTGATATATTTTCACTCAAAATAATTCACGTTTGCGATACATTAAATTTTTAAATCATGTTTTGAAACTTTAGTGATTGAATTGATCATGAAAAAAGAAGGAAGGGAGATTGGAAGATACATAGAAGAAAAAGGAGATGCACGACTTATGAATTTTTGAAAAAATTTTCGTAATGTTATATTTCAATTAAAGATCGAGTCAAAGGAAAATTCCGCTTTACAGAAGAAAGGAAAAGAAGTCATTAATAACAAAAACAAATGTCCAAATTGGCTTTTTCTTTTTTAAGAAAAAACAAACAAAACAACGGCCCTTTTGTATGATTATCCCATCATTTCATCTTACATTTGGTTGGATTTTTATTTTTGGTATAAGCAATTTTGAGATTCAATATATCATTATTATCATATTTCATTCTGTGTGTTTATTTTTACTCATCGGCTATTTTAATAGATTAAGAGAGAGATACTTTTTGCTTTTGCTATATTAAATATTGATTAATAAGTACTATATTTTCAAAATTGTAACTTTCACATGACGTATAAGTTACTAATACAATTTTTCCCCAAAGCAAGCTCATCACCCACTGTAGCAACGAAAGAACAAATTAAAAAAAATTTAATAATATTTCATTTTATACAATCTCATCTTTATGAGCTACAACTTTAATAAACATTAACAAGAATAATTTAGTAAAATAAATTTGTAATAAAGGGACATATCAATTTCATAGAATACTAGCAAAAGAGAACACATGAAAATATTATTTTTACATCGCATTTAATATGATATAACAATCTTGATATATCTAATTTAGAAAAAAAAAAATCAAATATCAGAACACTCTTCTATCAGAGTGCTTTAACTAGGAATAAAAGCTCATTCAAGTTTATCTATTGTAAATCAAAATCATGATTTAGAGCATTGCTTAAGTCATAACTTGACTCGGAATTCATGTCTCAATATAACTTTTCGATTTTAGTTTGATTATGAAATTACTTAGGTTTGTGTTTTCATTCTTATTCTTGTTTAGTATAAAAATATATCGTTCATCTGTTTAGGAGTGATAACAAAATTTAATAGTTCATGATAATAACAACAACTCAGAAAATCTAATTATAAAGGATTTGGGGAAAGAATACTATACGTATAATGCGAAAAAATTTTACCATTACCTCCATGAAATACAAAAATTGTTTCGCAAAAAGCCCTCAACTCAAATGCATCAAACCCAAATAAAATGAAAAGAAAATAATAAAGAAGAAAAATCTACATGCTAACAATAGTAAAATACTGATAATTAGACACCACAAAAGAGTAGGACTATTACTACCATAGACACTACCAAGCCTAAATTTTTGCATGGCAAGACACCCTCACGTCTTATCCCGCTACTCTAATAGATAACCTCCGTTCTTCCTGACTAGGGTCATGTTCTCGATGATATGAAATTGTGTTATATTCTGTTTAATCATCTCTCTCTAATATTTCTACACCTGCCTCTACCCCTCCGCAAATCTCTAACAACGGGCGTCGGTGCACTTCCTCACTGGGGCACCTCCTCTCCTTCGCACATGTGCAAATCCTCTCAGTCTAGCTTTCCCTTATCTCACTTTCTCCTGAATAACTTCATTCCTCTTTCTTATCACTTCTCGTATGTTCAAATATCCATCTTAACATATGCATCTCCACATGCAAGTCAAAACACTTCACTCCATGCAACAAGAATGCTCTAACCACCATTTCGTAGAAACTTATCTTTTAAGTCTCGATGATATGTTTTATCACATAAAATTCTAGAGACAAGCTTTCACTTCATCCGGGCCACATTATTATTATTGAGAAATGCATGTATTGGGATCCAAAATTTGTAAAAATTAGATAAATTAACTCACAATCAGAAGACCAAAATTTGATTTGAGACTCATAAGAACTTGCTGTTGGGTTTTAATATTGGTGAATGGGAAATGGTGGGATGAAAAGGTGCAAACCTTTCAGAAAGGTGCAAACCTTTC
>JAABOM020000012.1:19591453-19604949 GCA_011800125.2 Solanum clarkiae | reverse complement strand
TCAAACTAACAATTATCAAAACTGTTAAATCAAATCAAAAATAATTAAATTAATTATTTTAAAAATTTAAAAATCGATTAAATTAATTTTAATTTTAATAAATAACCAATACAAATTGAACGATGAACACTCCTAGATAATCACTAACTTTTGAGTATTTTGAGAAATTAATTTTGATATTGTAATAGTCAATATTTGATATAAAATGATGACATTTTGGGTGTTAACTTTTAGTGTTAAATTAATGAGGAAAAAAAATCGTACTGTCCTAAATGATATTAAGTTAATCTAGACAACAGTAAAAATAGTGATCGCATTGAAAATACAACGGATTCTTTGCCTTGACAATTAAAACTTTAATTTCTTATGAACTTTTTTATTTCTCAAGGGTCTAAGGTAGGCAGATTTTTTATCTCCTTTTCTCTTTGTCATTGAAACAGAATTTTATTCATGTGAAATAATGGTGACAGTATTTTTTTTTTTATATATATCTAGAGCCGCTTGTCACGTAATGATTTTCTTATGTGATGATAATTTGTTTGTATTCTCATATGCACATTTTTTTTTTTTTTTTTTTTTTTTTACAAATAGGAAAATTTTATTAAAACAATTATGAGTTACACAAACTCATTTGGGCCTAGTGCTCAAATTTGAAATAACAAAATAAAAACAAAAAGGCCCATTCCTAGAAGAGGAAATCCGGCCCATTAAAACACATATACAATGCTAGATAGACGTGCTAATATATAGGGTCTTCTATTTGCCTTCCTTTCCATTTCTAGAACACTCCCATTTTCAGATGTTGCCGTCTTGGGAAAACCCAATGCTTCATGTTCTCTTTGGATCTTCAACTTTATTTTCCCTCTTCTTCAACATAGATACTTCTTCATCAGTTATCAAAGACTAAGATTTTCACTTTTTCAAATTCCTCTTTTATGGCGTCTCACTCTCTATTTTATCAGATATCTTCTCAGGTATCTCAAGATGTTGTATCCTTTTCTTTAATGTTGAATCTATGTGTTAGAGGTTCATTTTTTCACTTGGTAAGAGGAACATACCCTCTCTCCTTGTCCTTTGTTATTTCTATTTGTATGCTGACTTTCTTTTTTTTGGATTAGGTGGTGTAGACATGGAGTGCTTCTGTCCACCACACCCAAACAATTGGAAAAAGGTATTCAATTTCAAATCTGTCTTTCCTGCATTGCTGAATCCTTTTTTGTTGGTTGAATATTCATAGGTTAGATAGAAGTTAATTTATTTTGTATTCTTGCTGGTTTTGTATATAATATTTGTATGGAAAACCAAGCTTGCTATAACTTCCCTTCCCCTTTATCCCCTGCACGGCGATACTCTCAAGTAAGGATTCCGAAACTATAACTATTTAAGATTTTCCTGCTCTCTATATCCATGCTTTGTTCTCATATGCGCAGAAATAGTCCTTAATTCTTATGATGTTTAACCACCAAACCATATTTTTACCTTTTCATTTGCATTTATTGTCATATGCAAACTACCTTATTTTCATCGTTACTAAAACGCATTTTATGAATATTATAGAGAGCTGTTTATTTTTCCATCAATCTCAGATAGAGTCAAAGATTCACTATTTTTTGACTTTGGGATATGACGGAATAAAGCAAAATGGTTCTTTAAACTGTCTGCGTTTCCTTCAATTGTGAAGTAGCAGTTAGTCAATGCAACTTTGGACGATCATCATGGCTCATCCTGAAACAATCACGCTATGTTTTTAAACATAGGGGTCAGGCTACATACATCCGATCTCCCTTAGCCCATTTGAGACATTGAGGTAATGTTATTGTTGTCGCATAGAGAGGTGTTTATCATATAGAATATGTGAATATATAGAAGTATCATTGTTCTGTGGAATCTCTTGCACAGTTATAAAGAGGTTGCTATGTTATGTACCTGGATTGTTAATATTACTTTTTATGTCTTTGATTGAAAGGAAGCTTGACTGAGAAAAGAAGTAAAAAGGCAGAGCGACATGAAGAGGGCAGAGACAAAATGCCGAGAAAGCCCCTCATAGCAAGCGCAGATCAAAGAGGACAAAGGAAAAGGAAGGAGTTTAATGAGAAAGGGGTTTTATACGAGGTCAGAAGATAAACGGACACGTGGCATCCTTACATGGTTTTCATAGTAAAGGAAAATTCTCCCTTATATATTTTTGATACATCATATCAAAAATTTTGTAATAAAATCTACCTACATCCTTTGCTACTATTAAATTATTTTAATGAAAAATTAACTTAGTTAACTACTCATTCAATCACTTAAATTGAAATAAATAACGAATGTATATGATATAATTATAATATATGTATAATCATGTATAATTTATGTATATAAATTAGAAAAAGTGAATAATAAATTCAATTAATTAGTTATATAAAAAATTCCCTAGATGTTATAGTAATTTATTTAGTTTAATTATATAGAATGTTGTCGTAGAAAAGAAGAATATAAATTTTAGGACGTCAAATTTGAAAATTTTGAAAGAATAAATTAAATTTAAAAAATTCTAAAAAATCCTTAAGCTCAATTATAAAACAGGAAAATTGCGTCGTATCAAAATTATATATGTTACTCTCTCTGTTACAATTTATGTTGTATTGATGAAATTTCAAAAATTGAAAATTTTAAATTGACAATTATTATGACCTATTGTATTTTTTACATCATTTCAAATAATATATGTAAAATTTTTGAAAGGATTTTTTTTTACACAAATATAATTGTTGAAAAATATTAAAATAATTATTTTATTTTATCATTTAGTTTCTAGAGAAAGATCTAATTTATAATTTTTGTATTTGTTTTATCCCAGATTTAGTATTTCTATGGCATAAAATAATTGATTAGAATAATACAGCAAAATCGCAATTGAAGCAGTTGAGAGAATAATTTTTCAGGAATAATATCATAAAATCATAGTTAAAATAGTTAAAGAAACATAATCAAGCTATTGAAACAGATATGTCAATAAACAGATGTCTTATAAATATTAAATTAAGAAATCCACAAAATATTTTTATGGATCCCATATAATAACGATAAAAAAATATAGCTCAAAGACAAAAAGCTACCTACTCATTCACTCTTCTTAAGAAAGTAATAAAATATAGGAAAGAGAGTCAAAAATACCTCTCAACTTATTTTATTATTTGACTTTACCTTCACAGTTAAAAGGTAAATTGAAAATGTCCTTATTCTTAATAAATTTTTCATCCATATTTATCAATTAAATGATTGATTTTGACTCGTTTTATATATTATTCAATCCCGCAATAATCTAAACCCAACCCGTCTTAAGTCGGTGGGTCATCAGGTCCACCAAACATGATCCTTGAGGGAAATGATAACCAAATCAAAGTCTTGGAAAACTATGTATTGCTACCAGAAGTAGCTGATTTTCACCTTAATGAACAATATATAGTTGAAGAAACAGACGGTAATGAGGACATTGATGAGACATTTCTCTATGAATTAGATACGGTTGGTGAAACGAGCTGGGGTCAAGCCCAAATGAGTTCGGCAGATAAATCAATTTCAGTGGACAGGGAAAGAGGACAATGAATCCGTTATGGCTGCAATTTGTAATAATTTGGTGGAGGTAAAGGTGATGAAAATGGCGCGACGACTATGACTACCAAGAAGCAAAAGGAGAAAACGAGGGGGCAAAATCTGGATGAGTCAAATCGGTTCATTTTCACAGTAATATGTCGTTTTCTTCTTCTCTTCTTTGTCCTCATTTTATTCTATTAAAAAATGTGAATAAAGCAGTTTTAGTAGGCATTTTTCTATTAATATGTTGTTTGAACTGTATGCTTCATTGCCGCTATTATATTAGACCCATAAAAATAATTTATAGGTTCATAAATTTAATATTTTTAAAATAGCTTCATTATATTTCTTCAGCTATATGAGACTCATAAAATTAATTTACGAATTCATTAATTTAATATTTTCAAAGCAACTTCATTATATTTCTTCAACTGCTACAATTATGATTTTATAGTATTAACTACGATAAATTATTTTATTGAGTTTTTTAACTTAATATTTCTAAAGCAGCTCAATTATTTATTTTGTGAGTTTCTTAAGTTATATTTTCAAAGCAGCTTGATTATATTTCTTCGACTGCTTCAATATAAGATCCGCTAAAAAATCTTACTAATTTTATAATTTAATATTTTTAAAGCAGTTTGATTATATTTCTTCAGCTGCTTCTAGATCTAATAATTAATGACCTAAAAGTTTGAAAATGCATACAATATTTTTAAAGCAGCATGATTATATTTCTTCGACTGTTTTACTATGAGACCCACTAAAAAAAATTATGGGTTTCATAATTTAATATTTTCAAAGTAATTTGATTATATTTATTCAGCTACTTCTAAGTCTAATAATTAATTACTTAAAAATTTAAAAATACATAAAAATAATCTATTCACATCAAAAAATTGAGATTAAAAAATATTTATTTAAATTATGCGAGACGGACGCTCATGACTAATATAGAGATAAACGAGAATATTTGTATAGTCAAGCAAAGGAGACAACGCATCCGCCATGGCTGTAGACCTCAGACGCACTGCAAACAATTAATCATCATAACCTCTCCTCCATTTTAACAACAATAACAACAATCTCAACAATAATAATAATATATTCTGTAAAATTTAATAAGTAGAGCTTGAAAAGGAAAGAATATACGCAAATTTTATCACTATCTTCAAAAAGTAGGAAGTTATTTCCTGAGAACCTTCATTTCAAAAACTCATAAGTAGAATAAATTAGATATGATAAAGGAAAGAAAAGGAAACAGAAAGAGCGACTAATAATGAAAAACACATAACAGTAAGTAAAAGCGATAGAATTTACACATATACCAACAGATAATGACAGAACATGATATAAAATATGACCATTCTTATTAATATTATAATAATTTCCACAACAGCAAAAACCATTTTGAAGGGATTCATAGATGATGACGACGACGAAAAAGAAGAAGAAATGAGTAATTTTAGAAATTGAGTTAATTAAACTTATATTATTTTAGAGCGGATCGGATTAAATGAGAATGAATTGGGTATAAATAAAATGAGTCAAAATTAAGTTATTTAAGATTTTCCATCTAATTAAAAAATATTGATAAAAAATTTGTTAACGATGGAGATATTTTCAACTTATTTTTAATAAAAAAAAATAAAATCAAATAATAAAATAAAATTTAAGAGTATTTTTTACCTACAAGAAAAATTTCCACCGCTACTATAGTAACAACATGTATAAGAGCCGAAATAGAAATAGACCCCCTATATAAAAATCATTTACTTCCCGAGTATGTTCACCCACTCCGCCTTTCCCTTAAAATATATATACACACGAAACATTATATTTGACATCCAAAGAAGATATAATTTAATTACAAGGTAATATTACAATAAAACGTATATTTGACGTGCTGCATGCTAATTAAACAAAGTGTCAAGAAATTGAAAACGTGTCTTGGAAATGAAATGTCCAACACATATACCGTTAACACAAGTCTCACAAAAAAAAAAAAAAAACAATTTTAAAAAATGCACAAAATACTTAAAAAATGCACAAAATACATAAAGCTATCCTAATTGGTGGTAGTTATGAGAGAATTTCTTTTTTTTTTTCCTCAAAACTTAATAATTTCTTCTTCTTGTTATCATGGAGGGTATTTTTTTCTCCTCGATAACTCGAAATCACAATCTGATGTATTTCCCTTGGATCATGCACCAACAGCTTTTTTCTTGTTTTTATTTTTTTTGTTTCGCACAGTAAAAAAATCTTTTTACACCAAAAAGAAGTTCTTGAAAAGGATTTTTTATGTTAGGTGATTGAATTAATGAGAAAGAAAAATAGGGAAGTGGCAACAATAGGGTGCATGATAGGACTATGCTCCATATATTCAGAAGGGTGTAGATTTGCAAGACTCTTACTTGTAAAGCTAAGTGCATTTTTTCATGGCAGGGGTATGGAGGGAAGATCTGGTCGATTTCGATTCTATGATTGAATAGCAGAAATGTAGAAATTCGGATCGTCAAAAAGTTTCACATCTAAATCTCTTCTTTTTGGCAAAAAGAATTTCAGCCTCTACTTTCCTCGATAGAGTGAGTCTACTTAACGAACTAGCAGGACGAGGTTGCAAATATATGTAGATGTTGCTTAATATGTTGAACATTGGATGTGTGAATTAAATACCTTATGTCACTATAGTTTGTGCATAAGCTTGATGTGTATAACACCCAAATCAAGACTACCAGTTGCAGTAATTATTTAACTACTCTCTTCATTTCATAATAATCGCATATTAGGTCAGAAGATTGCTAGTAGAGATTTTGTCTTGCCTTGCAAAAAGGTTCCTTTATCATGTAATGTTTATTTGTTGATGTTACTGTCCTTTCTTATGAACTCTATAATATTTTTCTTATTAACTGCATATTTCTTCATTGTTTTCAACTTCTTGTAGAAGATCTATACGTACGAAATCGCCTTTCTATCTCGAGGAAGTACCAATAGAGTCTGCATAAACTCTCCCCTTCCCATACCCCACCAAACAGGATTTCACTGATATCAACAACATTATCCCAATGCCTCAAAAGCTCCCGCTCATTGCGGGGTAAAGGGGGGTCGGATGTACACAGTCTGACCCCTATGTTTGAAAACATAGCGCGACTGTTTCCTAATGACCCATGATGAGCGTCGAAAGTTGCATTGACTAACTGCTACTTTACAATTGAAAGAAGCGCAGACAGTTTAAAGAGCCATTTTGCTTTATTCCATCATACCCCAAAGCCAAAAAATAGTGAATCTTTGGTTCCGTTCGAGATTGATGGACAGGATTTCACTGATATATTGTTGAAAAATCAAATCCATCAAAATTGGAATTGTTCCTTCTTTCCAACTTAGAATTAGAAAACACCAAACTGGTGATCGCTACTGGTCCCTCATTGTGGGTGAGCGCTCCCTAACAAAGGTGAGATAACTCAAACCCAAAGCTATGCAACCCAAAGCTATGCTTAAGAATGAAAGTGTACTTATCACTTCACCACACCCTTGTTGGTAACACCAAAATCTTTCACACTACCAGTAACTCCAAAACTCGACGACGACGACATACTCAGCGGAATCCCATAAATGGGGTCCGAGGACAATGAAATGTACACCGACATTACAATTACCTTCAAAACTTCAGAAGATCAAAAATACTTCAGCTAGGGTAAGAAGAGTCACTTGTCCAGTTTAGGGTAAGACAGAGATCAAGTTCGAAATGAACATAACTTGGAGCAGTATAGAGCTATGAGTTGAAGGACAAACAATTTTGCACAGTAAAAAGAGCAGGTAGTAACTTGATTATACAGCTGACTGAGCATAAGTTATGTTACATGATCAAACCAAGTTAAAATCAATCTCCTCCCGAATAGCGAAAACAAGTTAGTACCAAACCAAATAGGTCAATATGTCCAACCTATAAACAAGAAAAACTAGACACAATCAAATCTCAAGCCACATTGAACCTTCTAAACCAGAAATCAACTTTGGACTCACCTTAGTTAAATCCAATTATATGCATACCTGCAAATCATAAATCTAAAAGCAGAGAAAAACTGATTGAACATAATCTCAAAAAAACTTCAGACAAATTGCCAATGATACCTGCATAACTAATCTTTGCATCATTAATGCATGCATTAACTCCAACCAACAACCAAACGATCACTAAAGAGAAAGGGGGAATTTAGACTTTAGACATCATACTTGTAAGTAGATTTTGTTTTACTCGGAGAATATATGCTCTGCTTCTCATTGATTCTGGCAAGATGCCAGATGATAGAACATCAATTTTTTTTTTTTTGCATACTTACGAGGAAATGTGTCTCCTCAGGACTTCAACAAATGTTCCTACTAACACACATAAGATTGCACAAAGTATTCCAAGAAAAGAAAAGTAAAAAAAACCATTCTTAGAGCAGCGCGAACTTCTTGAAACTGCTGTATTACCTGCTGCCATCACATTCATGTTGGCGTTTATTCTCATCCTACTAAAGCTAGACATGCGCTTAAAGGCACTATTAACGGCAGGACCTTCAGCAGCTATGGCAGGAGCAGTAGGTATAGAATCCATGAAGGCCCACAACTGAGAGGATAACCATGATGGTGTACCATCATCCTGATTGGATAGTTGATTCTGATTTGCGTCCATAGGATGATTCGACAAATTACTATCATATACAACACCTAAAACATTGCCAAAATTTGCAAAAATTAGGGGGAAAAAAAAAGAAAATCTAACACCAATATATTAGCAGCAGCAGAGCTCTTGTTGGCTCAAACTCCCCCATTTCCACTTGGGCAAAAGAGTTCTCGCCATGCTGAAGATGACATGGTTCTTATACCATCATCTGCCAAGAGCTCCACAAAGTCAGATCACATAGAAAGTGTGTTTTATAAAAATCTTAAAAGATTATTAATACATCATAGGCCAAGCAAAAGTTGCATTATTGCTGTTTGAGATCATTTCGGTACCTGAAGTAGCTGGAGGAACAACCAACTGATTTGCCTCGCTAGGGTTAAAGACGTTGAACCTTTGATCATGCGTCCACAATTGATTGTTAATCAGTTCTTCGTTATTCAAATACATTGGTTGGTTGTTCATCATTTCATGCTGAAAAGTGCTTGTATATGTTGTAGAAGCAGGGTTTACAGAACCATTCACAAAGTTGTCCATGTATGGTTCCGTAATTTGCCCCACTTCAGGTGTTCTTATATCATCAAAAAGCGAGGATGCATCTTGATACAGGTCAAACTCTGCCAACCCATCTAAATAATCGAATTGCAAATCTTCGAAGTTCCCAGCAGACTTATCAAAGTTTTGACCACTTGATCCTGCCTCATCAAAGTTTTTAACACCCAGCTCTGGGCTATCAAAGTTCTGAACGCTTGGCTCTGGACTAAGAAGGTCATCTATCTCCAGAAAATCTTCAAACACATAATCTTCCACCACATGTAGCTGCGGTTCAAAAATAACAGGACCAGATGTCACTTCTGGTGCCTCGTGTAACTGTAGCTGTGATGTGCCTGACTGCGTCAATTCAAAGCTTTCCTTCACTGGGGCAATCACTGCACAATGATTGGGGAAATTAACTTCCCTTGCTGAATGATCTAGCAGGATACTTCGAGTATCTTCCTCATGTACAAGCTGCTCCGGTGCATAATCATAATCAACAGGAAGTGGCTCCACAAGCACAGGCTCATTTTCAATATACTTCAACAACTCCTCCTCAAGTCTACCATCTGCAGCAGGAGCTTCATTAACATGCTTAGTGGAATTATCCTGCTGATGTATAAAGCCTTCGACACTTGGACATTCATCATCAGCCCACTCCTCTTCTCTAAAAGGTGCCCCATACTGCTCACCATTCTTAGGCCCAGAGCCACTCTTCTTAAATACCTTGTAAAGCGCATAGTAGTCCTGGGCATTTTGACATTTTTCCAGCTCTTCTTCATGCATAGTATATTCATGCATCACCCAGTCTGTCCGTTCACCTACTGGTGCTCGGCCTTTATAAAAGACTAGGGTCTTCTTAACTCCCACAGCACGAGAGTTGCACGTAATAGGTCGATCCCTTCCTGTAATTTTCCAATGCCCCTGCTTTGTTGCCCTGTTTGCCCGTGCTCCATTGGGATATTTTCGATCTCTGGGGCTAAAGAAGAACCACTGCCGGTCCCCAGTTTTTAACTTAGATAGATCTGCAGTTCAAATAAAAATCCATGAGTAGACTATCCAAAAGACTAAAAAGGTAATGAAACGCTATCTACCACAATATGATTTTACAAAGCAGCACCAGTTAATCTTTAGAACAATTAACAAGTATGAATAAGATAAGATCTCAAGTTAGGAAGTAAGTCGAAAGAGAGGGAAAAGCATACAAAACACAAAAAAGGGGGAAGAATTTCGAGGATAACAGCATTCAGAACGACCATGTTTACATTCGATGACCAAAGGTAAAGAAGTGCATGTCTAAGACTGGTACTGATATCTCTCCTGCAACAAAAAATCATGCTAGATCAGCATTCCTATATCCTTCAATCTAGACAAATTCGACTACAAAATTGTCTCAAGAAATACACAAAACAGCTGAAGCTAATCCCCACCCGCACCACAAAAGAACAGAAAATACAAAAAGGCAAAAAAGCGACAACAAGAAGAAGGTGAAGGAATTAGGCCACATACACACAATCATGAAGCTATTTCAAGTAAATTGAACTTGAGAAATAAGAACCTTTGAAGCTCAATTATACAGCAATAAACCTATAACCACAATAACGCATAGAGTGTACGCAGACCTTACCCCACCTCAAAGGTAGAGATGTTGTTTCTGATAGAAACCAGCCCAAGGTAAAACAATCCAAAGCAGTCCCTAATAACAGTAGATAACAGAACAGAACTACAGCAAATACAAAACACACATAATTATGAAACAAAACAAACAGAAGTTCATCCATCCAACCTACAAGTAATTGTTATCGCTCTAAAGAAAATCATAGAACCAAACAATGCAATCAATCAACACAACAAAAATCACTACAAGACAGATAAATCACAATCCTCAACAATAAACAGCTCAAAATCACAAAATCAAACACAGTACAAATCAAAAGACACACATCAAACAACAAACAGAAAGATCCACAACCCACCTCCCCTGATGACCCGATCAAGTCAACGACTCAAAAAACACCAAGAAAAATCACAACCCCATTTCGAATTCACATCAAAAAAGGAGAATATCATATCATATCAAATCATACCAGGCAAATCCTCCGGTTCCCACTTGTAAACATCAGTCTCAGCAATGGCATCAAGCAGAATCCTCTTCCCGCAGATCTTCTTCTTCAAGTAGTACAGAACAAGTTCCTCGTCCGTCGGATGAAACCTAAATCCCGGCGGAAAAACATTCTTTGAAGATGCAAAACCGGCAAAAGAATCCGAATCAGATAACCCCAACATCTTCATCTCTTCACTGATCAAACAAATTACAACCACAAAATGGTTCAATAACCAAAAGGGTATCCTAAAAAATGAATTTGAGAGTGAATATAACTCAAAAATGATCAAAATTGAAGCCCCAGAAGATGAAAAAATGGATTATGGATCGAATTGGGGCTAGTGATTTAGTCAAATAATGAGAAAAAAATAGTTCTTTGAGGAAAGTTCTTGGAATTTATAGGGAGGTACGCGTTTAGATTAAGCTTTTGTTTTCTCTCTCCTTTTTCAACTTTCTTTTTAGTAAAATATTTTATTGGTTAGTCAAGTGAAGATTTGGACATGAAAATCAAAACCAAAAAAAAAAAAAATCAAGTTTGAACTTTTATTTAGGTACCTAATCTGAATTTTTAAGTTGTAATCCTTTACGTACTTTTGAGGCGAGTTCCCAAGAAACAGGTTCTCCACCTCTACAAGATAGTACATACATTTTATCCTCCTCAGATTATAATTGTAGAATTCCTCTGGGTATGTTGTTGTTGTAAAGGAATTTGCAGAAAGAAAAAGTAGAAATTGAAAGGACTGGAATTGAGAATTTTCTAATGATTGTATTGATCTTTTAATGCTATATTTATAGATGTATTTATACATTAAAAATAAATAAAAAAATGCAGAGTATTATCCAAAATATTTTGCACATGTGAGTTATTCCTATTGAATTTTGCATAACAAACTCTAACCATATTCCAAGCATCCCAAGTTTGTGATTAATGGTTGTAATTGGTTCTGATTTGAGGGCTGAGATGAGCTCCAGCACATACTAATTATTTTTGCCTGAGAGGACACGTGTTCATTGCTAACAAGAGAGGGCAAAATTATTTTATCAGAATTTTGCCCCATGACTTGAAATGTTTCTCTCGTTTCTTTTTACTTGATCTTCTCCAAAACTTCTCCTTTACTCTTTGGTGAGATCAATGAAACACCATTTTCCAAATCTTCTCCTTTGCTCTTTGGTTCACTCATGAAAAACAGGATTTCGAGCGATGTGAATCGATGATTGACTATCGGAGTGAACAGGAATAGGAAGCTCTGGTGGACAACCAAGGTCAAGAAGGATTCGATTGAGCCAAGTCAACTCAATGACAACACGCCGCATGGATCGATATTCAGCTTCTGCCAATGATAACGAAACAGAAAGTTGTTTCTTCGACTTCCATGAAATGGGCGAGCCTCAAAGAGTTACAAAATATCCACTAACAGAACGTCGAGTATCCAAACAAGTATCCCCATCTGCATCGCAGTAAGCAACCAATTTGAGAGAGGAATCCCCTGATAAAAATAGACCTTGAGCAGGATTGATCATCAAATAGGGAAGCACTCAAAGGGCTGCAGCAAAATGAGAGGTACGAGGCTCTTGCATAAACTGTGATAAATGTTGTACAACGAAACATATATCAGGTCGACTATGAGTCCTGTAATTCAATTTACGTATCAACCTTTTATATAAAGTAGCGTCAATCAAAGGTTCCCCTGAAGTAGTAGATAATTTGATTGTTGGGTCGAGTGATGAAGAGGCAAAAGGAAGATATGAACAGTCATATGCAGAAAGGAGCTCCACAGTATACTTTTACTGAGTCATAATCATCCCATGTGGTTCTCTAAGTATGCCAGAATCCGCGGGCTAACACCCATAGAAAATGGCCGAGATCGCCTGTTTCGCCTTCCTTGGGCTATAAATTTCTGTCAGGCCCAAGCCAACGCCGCTAGGCCACTAGGTCACTTGCCGGGCTCGTCCCCAACCCACCTGTATGATATTTCGAGAATCTTTGCCCGTAACCCCATGCAGCGCCAGAATCCGTGGGCTAACACCCACAGAAAAAGGCCAAAATCGCCTGTTTCGCCTTCCTTGGGCCATAAAATCCTACCATGCCTAAGCCAATACCGCCGGGCAACCTGGGACGCTTATCGGGCGTGTCCATAATCCACTCGTGTAATTTTTCGGGAATCTTTGCTTGGAACCCAAGGCAACGCCAGAATCCGTGGGCTAACACCTACGAAAAATGGTCGAAATTGCCTGTTTCGCCTTCCTTGGGCCATAAACTCCTACCAAGCCCAAGCCAACGTCGCAGGGCCACCTGTTCGGGGACAAGCCCAAAAAGCTGTCCAGGCAGCGCCAGAATTCGTGGGCTTACACCCATTAAAAATGGCTGAAATCGCCTGTTTCGCTTTTATTGGGCTATAAAATCTACCAGGCCCAAGCCAACACTGCTGGGCCACCTGGGCCGCTTGCCGAGCTCATTCCCAACCCATCCATATGATTTCTTAGGAGTCTTTGCCCGAAACCCTAGGCAGTTCCAAAATCTGTGGGCTAACACCCACGGAAAATGGCCGAAAGCGCCTTTTTTGCCTTCCTTGGGCCATAAAATCCTACCAGGCCCAAGCCAACGTCGTC
>JAABOM020000012.1:19570403-19588750 GCA_011800125.2 Solanum clarkiae | reverse complement strand
CCCCAAAACATCATGAGGTAATTTCTTCAATTTCTCCCTTGTGTTAAACTGTGCTCTCTCTCAGTTTTTTTGAATCCGAGTTATTAATTATTTACAAAAAATTACTTATTTTATTCGAATAATAATTTAGTATATATAAAATGATGTACTATAATACATAATTTAATATGTGTGTGTAATGCACGTGTGTGGAGAACATAATTTAATATGCGTGTGCAACCCACGTGTGTAGAGAATCTAGTTTTTTCCAAATATCGAGGCACTATAAGAGTAGAAGTATCTAGAAATTTGCAATAGCACCCTTGAAATTTCAAAACTTTGCATTATATAATCAAACCTACCACCATTTCACCAATTTCAAAGCGGCACTCAATCAATCTTCTGCTCTCTCAATTTTTCCTTTCCCCCAAAACATCATGAGGTAATTTCTTCAATTTCTCCCTTGTGTTAAACTGTGCTCTCTCTCAGTTTTTTTGAATCCACTCAGTGTGGTGTCTAGGGTTAGTTTTCTCCCTTGTGTTGAACTGTGCTCTCTCAATTTTTTTGAATCCACTAGGTGTGGTGTCTAGGGTTAGTTTTTTTATTAATAAAATAAAAAACCAACCTCAAAAAGTATAGACGGAGTAATTTGGTTACTGGCGGGAGGTGGTAGATATATTGTAGAATTAGTTGAGATTCGTTAAAGTTGGTTTGGACACTAGGGTTATTGAAAAAGGGAAAAAAAGAGTGTAAACATAGGCATTTATTTTATTTTTGGTTTGGGAAAGTAGTGGACTTTTGCTAGTTTCTCAGTTGAAGTAATTATAATGATTTTGCTTACTTTGTTTGTTTAAATCTGTTTATGTGCATTGAAAGGTTTGTTATGCTGTTTAGGTTAATGTGAATCATGGATTATTGTGTAGTGATTTACAATTGTGTAAATTGTTATATAGTAAGTAATGGAATAAGTGTGATTAGATATTTATGAGGAGATTGTCTAATTTAAGGGCAGTCTTATCTAGGCATTGCTAATACAAGCATTTTTATTTCACATTCTATCTACAACAACATCGTACCCAGTGTAGTCCCACAGAGGGAGTATGGGGAGGGGGAGGGGGGAGTGGGGAGGGGAAGGTGTACAGTATGTACAGACCATTATACATTAGAGGTGATTTGGAGAGGTTGTTCCCAATAGACCTTTGGCTCAAGACAAAAATGAAGTATAATAGATGTGTGAGTTGTGGACGTTGTGTGTTGGTTTTGGGTGTGCGTGTGGGGGGTGGGGGGGTGGGGGTTGAAGGGCCCTCAGCAGTCAGCACCCTAGGCTGTAGGGGTTAGTCTGTGGTTTGGAGGTGGGAGAGACAATCATCATGAAATAGTACTTATTTTATTTTCTACTTCCAATAGAGAAGTCATTTTCCTGATTTCTAAGGAGGTTGTGTCCTAGAGACAAAAAAAACAACAACATACCCAGTCGAATCCCACAAGTGGGATTCTAAAATATTTTGGATCAATCAAACATGGGAATAAAACCCCTCAAAGTAATACACATTTTCCTGCACAAAACATACCTGTACGCAATTTAGAGTGTAGTAACAGGGGCCAAATGTTGTAGTTGGAGAGTTTCCTAGAGAAAACCAATAATTGTGTTAGTTATGCAGAGATTGTTTTGTAGTTTTATGTTGCATACCATTCTTGTGTCAGTTATCCAGAAATTTATTTCAGAATTATCTGTACTCATGCCACCAACCAAATTACCCCTTAGTGGCGGAGAAAAGGATTTTACTGTAAATAATACAATCTAATTTGGTGTGTATGGATGAAAAAGTAGGAGTGTCAGGAAATACAAAGACTAATACAAAAAGAGTCAGTTTCTTGTTTCACCTGCAATTTTACATGTAAAGACAGTGTTCTGAACTTGTGTTGTATAGGTTACCTAGATGACGCAGTTTAGAGTCATGTATACGAACTTGCACCTACTTTTGACCCTCACTTAGTGTTTATTAAGGATACTTTTTAACTTATTGAAAAGCTATTAATAATGTAGTTTTCTCTTTTGAGTGTACCCTTGCCTCCTTTTATGTTTTGCGACTAGATTATAGAGCAATTTAATTTCTTGCTAGTGTACTTCATTGAGAGCTAGAATTGGGAAACTCGTTTTCAATAGCATCTAATCTGATATCCTCGACCTTGTATCCTTTAAGCTACTAATGTTATAGGAACTTAATCTTACATTCATGGTTAGAAAAGAAATGAAGAGGACAAAGGTAGTGATCGATTGATTTGGCTTAGATACCCAATTTGTCATATCTCCTTTTCAATAGATATATGAACCAAAGGGACTTTTCCTTTGTATTTGCAGATTAAGATAACACGCTTTCTTGGCTGCTTGCTAGTGTAGCATCTCTTGATTATTCGAGTAAGGGCGAGCAATAAGCCTTTCTATGGATTCGGAAAAGGCAACTTTATAGTATTGTTTAAGCATAGATGTGGATGTAAATCGATTTGGAGTGGAGTTGCAAGGGAAAAATACTGAAGTTCAAAGGGAAAGGGTTGACTTCATTTTGCCTAGAATGGTCTTTAATTTTCTATGCCTTAGAAATGATTTCAGTTAATTTCACTTGGAGTGAGAGGTGCTAATAGTCTAATAGCGAGTTGGTTGTTGTCGAACGTGTTTTAAAGAGTACTCATTTATTCGTACAAGTCATTTTTCAGTTGGCCCTCCAAAATGTCATCTTTTACTTGGTTTAATCACCTATATCGTTGTTAATTTTTATTTATATGAAATGAACCTTAGACCTATCTCAACTCCAAAAGCTAGCTCATGAGGTGAGAATTGCTTAAAATCATATGAGGATACTATTATGTTGGTTGAGAATCATGAGGTCTTAGGTTTAAATCCCAGTAGAGGCAAAGATGTTGGGGGTTTTATTTTCATCCGTTCAAGTCCTAGCAGACAGTTTTTTGGTATGCCTGCCAGACTGCGAGTAAAAGATGGCAGATACTTTGTGAAATTAGTCAAGTGCATGCAAGTTGGTCCAGACATCGTGATTAAAAAAAGATCATATACGGAGACCAAGTCCTGCGATAGTTGCATTGGAATGCTGCTTAATTGTGAATGATTAGAAGGAAAACATGCGACTACTCACTCTATGGTTTTATTAGAGTTGAATGTTCGGATCAATGAATGTTTCCCAACGACACGATACTATTGACTTATTGAGAATAGTTCTTTTGTCTTATGTTTCAGCCGACATCCTACTGTCAAGTGGGCACAGAGATCTGACAAGGTGTTTATCACAGTTGAGTTACCTGATGCCAAGAATGTTAAGCAGAAACTAGAACCAGAAGGAAAATTCTCTTTTTCTGCAACTGCTGGAGCTGATAATGTACCATATGAAGTGGTTCTTGATCTCTTCGATAAAATTGATGTTGATGTGAGTAAAATTTTCTTCACTTATTGTCCATGTCCTGATTTCTGTATGTTGAACCAAAATTTACTCGTCCATGTGATTTCTGTATATTGAACCAAAATTCACTCTCTCGTTAAATGGTTGTCATTCAGGAGAGCAAATCTAGTATTACATCTAGAAATATCTGCTATCTTGTAAAGAAGGCAGAAGAGAAATGGTGGAGCAGACTGATTAAGCAGGAAGGTAAACCACCGACGTTTTTGAAAGCTGACTGGGACAAATGGGTTGATGAAGATGAACAGGACGATGCACGTAAGTAAATTTCACCACGGTTATGCCTTATTGATGATCTATAACATCAATCTGTGGTAATATTTGCCATTACTTGAAATTTTTCAGCAGATGGAGCAGATATGGGTTTGGGCGACATTGACTTCTCGGTAAGCATGATTCATGCAATAAGTACATCTAGTCCATTTGTGCTGAACTAGGACTTACATTTCCTGTTTCTTGATATTTCAGCAACTCAACATGGGTGGTGGTCCTGGGGAATTTGATGCCGATGAGCCTGAAGGTAAACTGGCTTTTTACCATATGCAGGATTGAATCATGTTTTATCTCCATTTTTTCGTCTGATATGTATAGTTTTGTGGTTTTCGTAGAAGGGGATGATAGCGACACTGAAGAAGAAATCGAGGAAGGAAAGCATGAGCATAGTGCAACTCCAGCGGCAGCTCCAGCAAGCATTCAACCTGAGATAAAAGCTTGAAAGCTCCTATTTTTATTGTTTTAACTTCTAACTGTTAGTACCAGAAATGTAGTTTGAACTTATGTGTCTTGCCTGTTGGTGGTGGAGGTTAGTTTTTGGCTTTATATTCAGTGTCCATGCATTTGGGATAACATGGGAACTTAACCAGATAAAGTAGAACAATGGTAGCATTCTTGATTAAGCCTAGTAATCTGTGCCTTTTGTGAGTGTTTGTGTGGCTTTGAGGGCTGTGGGTTAAGTTTTACTAGCAAAATTTTACCCTGCCCTTGCTTTTGGACCTGGGGCTTCCATGTCGGGAGTTTCAAGTTCGAAATTTCTGACCAGCAAAAGCAATGAATTTGTCTGCTAGGTCAAGTTCGTTGCACCAAGTTTGTCTAGTGTGAGTTACCTCTCCTGTGTGGTTAATGAGCTATTTATTGCATGAGAGCGGGGGTTTACCTTATGCACGCCTAAAGGGTAGCAATACAGACTTTTCTTGTTATAAATATAAATAAATAAATTTAACCTACCATACCTTGCTCTGCATGACATTGTTTTCTATTTTTTGCCTTTACAAACCCAAATTGCCTATTTGATATAATAACCTGCCAATCCTAGAAAGTTACAAACCTTTGTGAGTGTTGTTGGTCTTATGGCTTTTATATTTTGTGAATCCTCCTTTATTTCTTCATTGGATATGATATGATCAAAGAATGCTACTGATTTGTATTATCTGTCTCAAATGATTTGCATGGGCCTCGTAGGACTTTTGGCAAGCAATAAACACGCCGCAACTGTTTTTTGAGAATCTTCTTTTTGTTCCAACGTTATTTAGTTAAACATAGCAAAGTTTTTTTGTAACAATAAAACTTTTAAATGGAAAAAGATTATAAGTGGGGTGAGAATCTGTTTTGAAAAGATATTTGTTTGAAATAATTTGCAGCTGTTTCCTGCTTTTATAAAAACGATAACATAGAAATCATTTCAAAGATTAAAAAATAATACATAAACAGACGTTTAATCTTTGACCTAATTGACAAGCAAGTGTTCCAATTTGAGAGTACTAGACACCTCACCTGGCAACTAAATACTCATCCCCACTAAACACTACGTCCAACGGACACCTAAAACCAGCATGACAGAAATTTTGGAGGTGTGTATAATCATTTTGTAAGTTGAGTGTTCAACTAGTGCAGTGAAGATGAGTTCATTCCAATTGGTTAAAAAAGAAATAGCCTTTATCAAAACAGGGGGAAAAAGCAATATCAGACTTTAAATACTCTGGAAGAAATGGGGACACTGAAAGAGGCAAATGATTATGTTAGTGTGCCAGAGAAACAAGGTTTCTGTTACAAACAATTTTGCTACTGAGTCTAGCTAGGAGAGTGTTCAATAGGGGTTTCTGCAAAGCAATTTCAGGCTGCTATATATAATAAGTCCTTGAAGAAATATTTGGATGATATCTCACATGTTTAATCAAAGTGATAAAACAGTTTTTGGGCGCTCTGTAAGACTCAAATGTGTTATAATACAATCAGTTATCAATTTAATAAATATTGCTCAACCAC
The DNA here is from genome assembly GCA_011800125.2 of Solanum clarkiae. Classification (NCBI taxonomy): domain Eukaryota; kingdom Viridiplantae; phylum Streptophyta; class Magnoliopsida; order Solanales; family Solanaceae; genus Solanum; species Solanum clarkiae. Next base: position 19,583,042 of record JAABOM020000012.1, on the reverse strand, counting down.
AACCACAACCACTAACCTTTGACATGGAAGCAAACCAAGGTTTACACAAACACCCAACAGAAAAGGCAAGAAATAACATATCTCAGGTGTCAGGCAATTTCATTTGCACCAGTTCAGCGGGTGGCCTCAGAGTACAAACCATTTCATTTGTCTTCCCAAAATATACCTGCAGGTTTAAGAAGTTTTTCAACTCAATTTCACGGTCTGTTGTAACATAGAAAAGACACAGGAAATAAGGTCTCTTGTTAACAAAACCTAAAGCATCCCCTTTGAGACCTTCCACCAGTTTGGATAAATTCAAACTCACTCCAAAGTTTTTTCCATGTGAACCACAATTTCCAGTAAACTATATTCACTACCTGATAACATCCTTCCCTTCACCTTTCTGCTGCTAACTAAGCATTTTCCAGTCAAGGGAGAATAACAAAGAGATGCGAGTCATTGACTTCAATAATTACTAAATTTAAGGATGAACTAATTAGCGCCACATCAAAGGAAAATAAACCATCAACTACGTCAAAGAAAAGGTAAAAGGAAAAGAACTTCAAAAAGTAAAGACATATACCTGATCCAAGGAATTTCTCAGCTTACCCTCCATCTCTTCAATCATCTTTCCCATGTTACACAGATGACCCTCTGAGACAGAGAGCTTCATACTCATCTATACATGCAAAGGAGGATCAATTAGGAAACGGTACTAAGATTTCCAGCAAAGAGTCTTAATTACCATCCATAGAATGAACAAGGACATGCAAAGATCAGTTTAAGGAACCCATTCAGCGGATAAGCTAGGTTGTGGCAAGGGAGTTCAAATTGAATCCCCTTCGCCATAAAATTATATTGTATAAATAGGGTAAAAATGATTTTTTATTATTATACATGAATTATTGAATCCCCTTGACAAAAGGGAAGATTCTAGAATAGTGGCAAAGGGAATTCAAGTTATATTTTAGTAAACAAATGCACTGTCCCCCTCCCTTTAGGAAGAGATTGAGCAGAGACTAAGGGGCTATAGTCGGGCTATCCATTCAAGTCAACCCAGATTCATGTTCAAAAATGGGTGAACACATAAATATATTTGATATAGAAGAAAGAGACAACTAGGACTGTCAATGGTTCTTGGAAAACGGTATGAACACACCACACCAAACTTCACCCAACCAATTATTAAGTTTTCTTAAATACCTAAGGTTTCAATAGAAATTTCTAACTGTATCGAAAAATTAAGGTAAGTTTTTTGTTTTTCTAAAAGAAATCAAAGAAATACCAAATCGAACCAAATAAAGTTATTATATTATAATTAATTTTAAAAATAACGAAGCATTAAAATTTATGACCTTGGACCTCAGGATAGATTCAAATGAGAATGGCTCTAAGTAACACTCAGTCCTACTATATTATTACTGAAACTAAGTTGATTCACAGTAAATTACCAAGATATTTGTTTTACCTTTTTTCCCCTTAATATCATAGTGATATTTTCTTTCAAAAAAGTTGTAGCGATACTACAAAGTTGAGTATCAAAAAAACAGGACAACATAAATTTCTTAAATAACTGGCTGAATCTTACCATTGACGCCCCTAGCGAGAACAATTAGGTCTTTTTCCTGATTCATCATATTACTTCAAGATGATAAAAAGAGTTCTATCAGAAGAAACTCCTGATTTCTTCTTGATTAACCGAAACACAAGGACTTCCTTTCTTCTCTCTCCTTACTAAGTTTCTTCTCAAATATTCTTGAAAAGAAAATTCTATGAAATTTATTTGAAACAAAACAGGTACAATTTTAGACTGAATCTTTATCGTGTAATTTGTGTTTATAACATCTAATTATAATGTTCATTAGTGAAAAATATCTTCCTCCTTCATTGATATCAGAATTATAAGTTACGAAGATACCTTTAAGAATAAAAAGAGAAATAAAGTGAATTGTACAGCGACAAAAATGTGGCTGTTCAATTAAGGACTATTTTGCCACTGAGAAAAAAAAAGCGAAAAAGTAAATGCATCAACAGAGACGTATAGGCTTCTGATGCAACACAATATGAAGTTCCATAAATTTTCTAAACCAAATAAAAACTTCATATAATTCTCTTCTAACTATGAGAATACTATTTTCATTGGAATGCTAAAATAAACCAGGAAAAATTAATCTAAATTCTGATACCAATGAAAGCAAAGTTAGAAGAACACACAGTTCACCTGAGTCATAGAATTTGCTTCACTAGCTAATAATATAATCACATGCCATAAACACGAATAATGTGGTAAAAGCTCGCAGACTAAGATTGCATATGTTCCAAAAGATTGCTCCAAAACAGTTCAGAAATATTTCGTCTCAAGAATCTTTCGTCAGGAAGCAGAGGAGAGACTTAATTTTTTGATACTCGAAAAAAAAAAGGACCAATAGCACATGGCTTGCAATTTGGTGGAGAATACACTTACCCCCCTACACCAAGTAGCCAAACGCACATGGTTTGAAACTCGATGGGGTTCGAACCTGTAATGTGGATCTAATCCACACATCACGCATTGCACTCTTACCACTAGACCAAAGCCAAATGAACAAGGAGAGTCTTACGAGCCGTTTGGTAATACTTTAATCCTTGTTTGGTAGTGTTTTCAACCTATGTATAGTAAGACCCTATTCAATATTATTCTTACATATAGTAAGCCATGATGTGGACAATATGGGATACTATTCCTATTTTAATACACCTTATTTAGCAATATTCCCAATCTAATACATCTTATTCATTTAACACAAGTAACCAGATAGTTGACAAAAAATAATTCCAGCATAACTAGGCCCAGCATTGCTAATAACCATATTCAATACCTTAATGGAGAAAGAGACAAAAGAGTTTCTTATGATAGAACTCATATTTATCATCCTGAAGTGATACAACGATTCAAGCAAGAGTCCTAATTGCTGTCTCTTCCATTTTTCTTCTAATATTATATATTATTACGCCTCAATCTCAAACAAGTTGAGATTGGCTATAAGAATCCTCGAACTATGTTTCTTCATTTGAAATTTATCTCTGGCATAATTATATAATATTTTTTAATAACCGAAAAATACCTAAGGGCAAAGGGCACAACATTTGAAACTCGAGGGATATCTATCCTTGTATGTGCATTTTATTCACTTATTTCTTGACATATATTTGGGTCATTGCGTCAAACCAATGGGTAACCTGAATCTGATTCTTTCACTTTACACTTATATTTCTCATATTTTGTAAATTTCATATATAGACAATATATCCAATGCATACATCAAGAGCTTTAATTTTGTGTATATTTCAGGAGTATGTAACATCTCAAATATTAGAACTTAGGTAGATTGTAGTATGCAATACCCCAGATCGTTCATCAAATTCATATCTGATCATGTCATTTGTTATGCGCATCGAACTCCATGGTAAAAGCCCTTAAAATAGTAACTAAAATATGAGCAAACTTCTCTTAATGTGGATGCGTCCTTTTCATCTTCATACTTACTAAAAAAAACTCTCATGAAGTTATCACCCATACAAGACAAAAACATTATGCGAGCAAGGAAATTCTTCTTTTTTCAAGCTTGATATGCCTTAAGGTCTTTCACAAGTCGGGCCAGTATAACCACATTCATGCGGCGTCATAAACACATTAAAGCCTAATTTATTTTTCTTAAGATTAAGACGCTTGAATTAGAATACATATCAGATTATTGTGAATTAAGATTTAAAAGTTTGAATTGGAATACACATTTGAATTTTGAATATTAAGAAATTCCTTTCCTCCCAATTTGTATGATGTAGTTTGAATGGGCACGGAGTTCAAGAAATATGGGAAGACTTTGCAATATTCCAAAACTATCCTTAAAATAAATAAATTTTTAAATAGCAAAGTACACCTTTGTAGACTTTTTGCCAAAATAAGTGGGACCAACATGGGTAAAATGTTGATGATGTTATTAAATATTTGCCTAATGAGGAAACATGTTATTCTTTCTGGGACTAGTTAAAGAAAAATGCCTCATATAAATTGGGACAAAGAGAGTAAGAAAAACTTTTTTTTTTTTAATTTGCACCGGGTATCCGAGTCTCTTAGAGCCCCGATTAATCCCGGGGGTGCACAGGCCCTCGGCAAGGAGTTTCCCGCAAGTGCACCACAGTTAATTCAGGTTTTACCTAGTCCGATGGCCCTCAGAAATTGTTTGCACCCAGTGGGTTTCGATCTTGAGACTTTGAAAGGGAGCAAACTCTAAGGCTCAAGACCATTACCACTAAGACAAACTATTTTCTCAACATCTAAATGTATACCAAATTAATTTAACACTGTATTTCAAAATAATTTTTAAAAATTATATGATGGTGGGTAGTGGTAGCGGCTAGCATGCTTGTTATGGGTGCCGACTGAGTTTCAAGAAACATCTTGATCACACAATGTCTAAACATATTTGTTGTATGTTGGAAGGGAAGAGCCTTGGAGTAACTGGTAAAGTAATTGTCATGTGACCAGGAGTTCAAACATTGAAAACAACCTTTAGGGAAAATGCAAGTAAGGCTGCGTACAATAGACCCTTGTGGTCGGGTCCTTCCCCAGACCCTGCACATAGTGGGAGCTTTAGTACATCGAACTTCTCTAATAGTGTGAAAGAGGACCCCAATCATAAGTTTACCGATGAACAACAAGTTTAATTAGTTTAAAAGCTAGACTTGTTTCTATCCTTGATTTATCCAATGTTTGGCACCCATGTTATATTAGGAAATATTACATTGCTCAAATAAGATAAATTAAACATCTCCATCCATCTTCCTCCATGAGGAATGAAGGGAAATATGATGCTGCATTAGGACCAAAATTAAATGAAGCAATTACTTTTCATAAAACTAAACCGCACTTGTGGGATTACACTCATATGTTGTTTCACAAATTGAAGTGGAATCAAGCATGTTTGGACAAGAGTACTATTAGAAAGAGTGACTTTAGTACATCTGCAACAAGCAAAGCGACATATAATTGCAACATCTATTAAATACCTGTCTTCTAATTGATCCAGACAAATTGAACGAACCGGATGACTCATTGTCTGTAGTCAAGGTCAGCATCACTGTACTAGTCAGGCAGTACTGGACAATTTCTTCCTCTTCTGGTCCCACCTGAACCATTTGGTAACAATTTTAAGCCATGCACATTAAATGAACAAACAAGAGACGGAAGAGAAGACCACGGAAGTTCTCTCTTTCTTTCCTCAGCTGCTAATACCTCAATAACATGTATGGCATCCCAGGCTCCTTCTTCGAGATATCCCCTTCTACCATGTCCAGTCTTGGAGCCATCTACATCCTCCAAAAGAAATTACAAATTAGAAGCAGAAAAGATAACACCTGTGATTGGAAATCCAAACAGAACTTACCTTTCTTTATTAAAAAGCAAGCAACAAAACCTTCAGTTTCATCTTCCCACATATAAACTGATGAGATGCCACCTTCATAATACCTGATAGTGTTTTGGTCAGTGAAACTGCAGAAAATGCCGTGACTAACAAGAGATGAAACTAGTATTGAATGACATCTTATTAGTTAGTCCAATCATCACTTAACATGAAAACCAGAATGGGAAAATCTGAAAGAGATGTCCCAGTTTTATCTAAAGTTAAAGCCAAGCTGAACGAAATATTTGCGAACAGGGATTTAATTGGTACAAGGGAATTTGCAAAAAGAGGTTTTGCATATGTAACAAATGTTTTATTTGTGAGAGAGATGAAGAAACCATCTGTCACATACTTTTGCACTGCCAAGTTATTGCTCAACTGTAGCAGCTTTGCTTGAACATCATCATTACGCGGTGGATTATGCAGGAAACAAAAATTAGCTTGAGATGCTGGACCAGAAAAGGAACTAGGAAGAGGAAGCTACTATGGTAGAGTACTGACTTGCCTGTACATGTTGGAGTGAGAAACCAACTTCATTCACAAAAACTTTAATTGCACATTCTTGTTTTGTTTATGGTGTAGTTTGAAACACGTAAGGCTGACTATACAGATGCTAGAATCATTACAAGATTAGCAGGAGCATAAGCTTGGGTTTTGTTTTCTGGCTATTTTGTAGAGTTTGAACAGAACAGTCTCCATGATGGTTCATCTATAAACTTAGTACAATTGCATAGCAAGAACAAAAGACGAGGTAAGTAAGGGACCTCACTGGTCACGATAGATAGCAAAGACTTCATTTGCTTCAACCTCAAGTTTCCTCAGCTCAGGAGAAGGTTGAGGTGCATCTTCTAACGGTGGGTGATACTTATTTGACCAAGGAGACCTACAAGTAAAAATACCACATAAAATGAGAGTGATGGGCACAACGAAGTTTCAAATATTTAGAGACTATTATAGTCAAATATGAAAGTAGCACCTATGAGGAACAAATAACAAAAAACAAAAATGGATGAAAACAACATTTAAATTGGTTTGAAGGCTTGATGCTAAAAAAAAAGGACTTGTACACGAAAAGTGGAATTCCTGCCAAGCAATTGAAATTCATGAAAATATTATAATCAACTCTAGCGCATGATGAGCTGTGAAAATCTTTTATTTGGGAAAGCAAGGAAATCTTAGTAAGTCATATCAAAATGACAATATGAGAAGAATCCTTTATGGGCATCTTAACAAATCGTGTCAAAAGGACAGTATGGTAAGGGTCCTCTATGGGCTTTGATGCATAAAATATCACCAAAGCTATTTAGATACAAGCAATTAATCAGTTACCTATATGAGTCAGCATCTCTGTTATACTCGCAGAGGAGGAACTCTTTGCCGGAATCCATATCGCACAAGACCTGATAATCCAATTTTAAGGCATTACCACGAAAAGATATAATACCACGAAAAAACATGCTTCCTTTTGTCATGAAATCAAAATGCAATTTACAGTGGATATTTATCTTCTCATAAAATGTTGGCCATCCTCAATTCAAAAGGCCAGCATCAACAAATGCACAAATGTGAAAGATGATAACATACAGTTTGGCTCATAATCAAAGATAAAAAGAGGTACCCCTGCAAAGAAATGCCTAACCCCTCAAAAACCATTGTTCAGAACTGTAACCCAAAAAAATTTAAGTTCTTGGTATACGAGAGTATCATCAAATTTTTTGCAAGAAAAAGAAATAAATTATCTGAAAAAGAAAATCCAACAGTAGGCTAAAGCTCTGAAATCTAAAGGTAACATATTATGCAACCACTTTATCTCATACATCCCATTTCCCTAATTAATAGAGTAGCATGTAAACAATGCATTAGAATCGTCATCCGAACCACTGTAACAGTGAAACAGGAAACACTTCTGGGCTTTCATTAAATTTCAAATGACAAATTTTCCTGTCGTTGAAGTGATTCTATATTTTCAATAGAAAGGTAGCTTTTATGCTTTCACTTATCTTTTTTTACCTTTATCAATAAAATGTTTTCTCATCATTTTGTTTACCTTCTGAGGTGGTTGGTAATGATTGCAGCTAACTCTTTTATTTGACTGGGTTATGCAGATAAAAAGAGTTTTGACCTAAGTTTGTACATCTCTCAAATACAGATCACGTCCAAGTTGAGAAGTATTACTTATCCAAAACATGAGAAAAAGTGGAGTGTCATTCAGAAGTCCAAACTCTATTAAATCAGTAAAGGAAGTCATCCTATCAAACTAGATAAGTTGAACTGATGTTAATCCCACTATCAATGCCAGAAGAGAAGAGGTGATGTTCAACTTCTGCTGAAAGTTGATCATTCAAATCAATCGAGATTAGAAATCAAGCTAGATAGGGTCGACTAAAAAAGATTCTTTATTGCTTACATCTTGTTCACTTCATTCCGATACTCAATAATTTGTTTTGAATAATTATAGATTCTCCTATACTAGGTCCCTCCATCTTATACTTATCCCTATATTGCCATAGTAATTTCTAATTGAATTCAAGAAACTCCAGCAAACACGGGACCTAATGGAAAGCATAATAATAGCAACTAAACCTCATTCTCAACTAATTAGTATAACCTATGTAGATCTTTGCTTCCATTGTGCTTTGTTTCCAGCTAAATTCTCATGGATTCTAAAAGAATGTAGGTTTTTTGGGACAACTCCCCTCCATGTGATGTCATACATGCACCCTCAAAAGAGCTGGAGCGATGTCAAAACCCCAAAGCGATGTCAAAACCCAGGATAAGAATATATTAACTTTCCCCTTTGCAGTTTGCAATAACATTTTAGTAGCCAGAGAAAGAGTGAAGTGACTACAGATAGAAAAAATATGTGAGTTAGCAACACCGCAAAGCCAAAACCAAAACCTAAATATTTGATGCTCAGTACTTGACAAGAAACTAAATTACAGATACTGAAGCATTTGCAATTAAGTCAAACTGTTTTGCACAGAGCCACAACCTTAGCACATAGAAAACTGAAATCATCGACTCTTCTGAAACACATTGTCGCCATAAAATCCTTACACAAAGCTAATTCATTCAATACAAATGCAGATTCAACTAACTCAAAGGAGTATAAGTTATAACTAGACATCATTCCTTCAAAACTAAACAAAATCAATCTGCAAATCCATACAACAACAACAGCTACGCCTTGTGAACTAGTTATGATCGGATATCTGTACCAATTCCGTTCTATCTGGACCAGCTCAATAATATTTCATTTAAACAGGTTAGGGTTCTCCAAACCAGAGATTTACATAATTGATCACTTAGGAATGACTTTCAACAAATACAAAAAAATAGAATACATTCAACAATGCATCTTACAAGTTCAATTGGAAAGAGTTGTTCGGTTGTGTTACCTGAAGCGGCTGATCAACTTGAGAAAGGAGATCTGAAGAATGCTCCGGCAAGAGACTTAGCAGAGCAGAGAGAGCAGTTTCTGTATGCTTTGGTGGAATTCTTCGCATTAATCCCATTGCTGCTTCCATAGCTACCGCTTTTCCCCTCTTGAAGAGAGAGAAATTGATTAGAATGATTTGGGGAAGTTTTAGAGAGAGAGAGAGAGAGAAAAGAGCAAATGGAGAAAGCGCTTTGTTTTGATCCGAGTTTCCCTCGCGGGAAAAGTCCATTAAAAATTGTCCTTTTTCGCTTCAAGCAATATATTTGAGTCTAATGTTTCTCAAAAATATTTTTTTTATTTATGGGATAATATCACAAAATTAATTTCATGAAAATTGTTTAATATAATTTTTTTATAATTAATGATATATTATATTAAAGTAAAATTTATCTTTGTGCGAATTCGAAATAATAGTCTTGATTCCCTTGTGGTAAAACAAAACTACTTGTTATTTGATGCATCAATGAATATTTTGGTTGGTGAGGATTTATGAGTTGTGCAAGTTGTAACTAATGTATAAAAGGTCAAAAAGATGGAACATTTTGGGTCTTCTTTTACATGGCTACATCATTGGCCCTAGTGTTCGAGTAGATTTAAAGGCATGCCTATTTAGCTTTTAACTTCTTCTTTTCTTAGTTTTAATAAAATGGATAGACTATGAAATGTAAAATTAAATTAAATTAAAATTTATTTAATTAATTAACTTGATTCTACTTTTAGTTGGAATCAAATTTTATTCACATCATGACCATACCTATTTATGTTTATACAAGATTGATGTTATTTGCAATACGTGTATAATAGTAATATATATTGTGTGTATATATGTTATTGTGATTTTTTATGGACTATATAAGCGTAAGGTGGAATTATGATTGCGTGAATTGTGTTTATCTTTTAAAAAAATTCATATTAAAAGGCTTAAAACTTTGAGAAAAAAATTATTTGTATCATTCGTGCAATTTGAAAAAAGACTCATATAGTTTTTAACTTTGATTTTTGTTAAATTACTCAAACAATTTTTAACACTTTTCAATTGAAAATTTGGATCAAATATTACCTTCTTATTCAAAAACGTATAAAAGAACCAAAAACTTTAAACATTTAACTTTTTCGATTCTTCGCGAATCACTTCAAATTCTAATAGTAATGTCCCTCTGAGTTAGATACCAAAATTTAATATAGCTCAAATTTAACTTAATAAGACAAACTTAAAATTTCAGACTCCTTTGATGATAGAATTTTTTTTACAACTCCAAATAACTTGAAATTTTAACATGGACTCAAAAACACTAAAAAAAAAAAAACAAGAATCTAGTATAAAAAAAATAACAAAAACACGAATCAAAGTATATTTTTGAAAATTTGGGACTATTTTTAGTTATTTATTTTTGAATATTTTTTTCTCTAGTGATTTTTGAGTCTATGTTTAGATTCCAAGTGATTTGGAGTTGTGGAGATAATTCTATCACTAAAGGATGTCGAAATTTTGAAACTTTGAAGAAATTTGAAGTGTGTCTTATTGAGTTAGCTTGAATTTAAGCTAAAAAAAAATATTGATTTTGGTATCTAGCTCCGCTAGTACTTTAATTTGATATTTATATTTCAAGAGAAAAATTGAAAATGTAATTTAGTGCAATCAATCCTTTTCTCTTGTTATATTAATCCTTCATCATCTTTTTTTATTTATTTATTTGTGATAAATATTGACGGAGTATTGATATAATTCTATATTATAAATTTGATTTATACTTCTAACATCATTTATTTGTCGGGCATAGAAGAGGTACAAACCTATATTTTCTATGAAAACAAATTTAAGATTTGAACTTAAAATATTTCAATTAGCAAGTCTATCATGTTCATCAAATTTATTCATTTAAAATTTATTATTTATATATATTTAATGATTTTTTTAAAACACAATCTCAAAAATGCTTACATGTTCAAAAAAATTAGTGCCCTTCATTTTTACATTTATACATGTTCAAAAATGTTATACACATTGTTATGCTAAATTATAGATAATAATTCCAATATTTGAGCTAACCTTGAAAGTCTAATATGATTTGGTTTAACATAACTATATAATGTTGAGAAGTTTTTTATTCCAAAGAGAATAAACTCACAAAAAATGCATAAATTGCCACGTCATCAAACCCCCTAATTTTTTTAACTATATTTTAAAAAAGCTCAAAATTTCATATTTTTCACGATCTCCCTTGCCCTTTTTCCTTTTTCCCTGTGCCTTCAAAAATGGTGGAGATCAAAGAAGCTTCCTCGAGCACCGGCGCCGACGAAGCGACTCCATTGTTATTGAGTTTAAAACATAACTCGCACCCGCTAAACCGGATAAGATCCGTAAGGACGAAGGTACCGGAGGTGGAGGTCCACCTATACCGGCGTGGAAAAGGTCCCATCGACGTTTTTACGGCGTACCTTGGTGGTTGGAACCAGGATCAGCTCCATGTTCGGGAAATTCTCGACAAATTCGGGTTCAAATCGGTTTATGCATTCAAGCCAGGAACGGGTCGGGGCGTTCCGATCGGATTTAATCCCCGTAATGGAAAATCAATAATTACATATCGAGATGGATCTAGGATTTATATTGATGGAGAACCTAAGGTAATTCCATCAAAAAATTAACGCAATCGGAATGTTCTGTTTTAGATTATTATTTTTTTAAAAAAGAAAAATCTGTGAGTGCTTTTGATAAAACAATTTTTAAATTATTTTTTTGCCTGGCCACTTCGCACCACCTGGTCTAATTCCATGCAGTGGCAAAAGCTTCAAAATCTGGAAAACACAAACATATGAACTAGTTGAATTGATTCGACATTTATTTTTTATATATATAAATAAAAAATAATTATATATGTTATCTTATTCTAAATGGAAATAATTTAATATTGAAATTTTTCGTTTACATGAAATGATTTTCAACTGTACAAATATCTGAGAATGATTTTAAATCACAAGTTTCAAATATCTTATTTTTTTCCTTAAACATCAGGTCAAAAGGTAACACATAAAATGGGATCGAAAGAGTACTATTTATTAAGTTAAAAGATAACTTTTTTAATCTATATATAATAAATATCGAATCCTTTTAATTAATTTGTATGTCTATTTCTTAAAATTTTGAACCTCTTCTGTCCTGGCTCCGCCACTCTGTGGAAGCTCACAAGCTTGGCTACATAACCTTATTTTGTGCTAGTATTTGCTTATTTCACATGATGTGTGAGCTGTAAGCCTGTAATGGTTCCTTTTCTCTGATTTTCAGGACTCTCTGGTCAATCCTATAACCAGAATATTGGTCGGAGTTAGTATTGTTGCCATACTTGCAGTATTACTGGTGTTACGAGACCCTCCAGAGTGGGCAAAAAAGTTGAATCTATCTGATGGTCGTGTCCCGCCATGGCTTCTGGCTTGTGCATCCGTTGCCTTCACATGCATGAGGAAGAGAACCAGAGATCACTTGGAAACTCGTCGAAAATAAGCTGGTGCTGGACGCTGTTAATGGAATTTTTTTCAAAATTCTGCAGGGCTTCTTTGTGTCTTGCGTTCTCTATTCATTGTATTCACAGATAACAGTTATTCTAATATGTATATCAGTCATTATTTATCATTAATATATGTTGTACCCTAAATTAATATTGCAAACTTATTTCATTTTGGATGTATTTAATATGACGAAAAATATTTTTGCAAAGATATTCTTTTAATTTTCTCATATTAGTTAACTTAATGTTTTGAAAATTGTTTTTCAAATAT
>JAABOM020000012.1:19513576-19525243 GCA_011800125.2 Solanum clarkiae | reverse complement strand
CCAAATAAAAAATAACAATACAATCGCACCACATTAATCATTCAACAAAATAAAAAATTTGCCCATACCTAACAACCATAATTCATAAAGACTTAATTTCCATTAGCTTATGTTGTTTTCTATTGAGCCTAATGTCACGGATTTAAAACTCGGATTATACTAGACTAAATCTCTCTAGTTGAGAATAAACATAGAGGTCCCTAGTTTAAGAAAATGGCCAGCTTTTCCCTTCAATCCCCAATTGCCAAAAAGTGATTCTCTTTAATTTTGTCTTACTCTTTCCTTTCTTCACATTCAGTAAATGATAGGACTAATTTTTATTTGAAATTTTTATTTGTTTTCAGGTTAGAAGGTAAGGTAGCATTTATAACTGGTGGAGCTAGTGGCATAGGAGCAGCCACAGCTAGACTTTTTGTTCAACATGGTGCAAAAGTCATAATTGCAGATATTCAGGATGATCTTGGAACTTCCTTAGCACAAGAAATTGGCACAGAACATATAATGTTTTTCCATTGTGATGTTGCGATTGAATCAGACGTTAAAAATGCAGTAGATGCAACAATTGCCAAATGTGGTAAGCTAGACATAATGTTCAGTAATGCTGGTATAGCAGGTAAGCCAATTTCCAGCATCTTAGATGTTGATTACGACATAATCAAGAATGTGTTTGATGTAAACGTTATTGGCGCCTTCTTTTGCGCGAAACATGCTGCTAGAGTGATGATTTCGACCAATACAAAAGGTTCAATTGTATTCACAGCAAGTGCCGCGACTGTGGTCTATGGTGGTGGTGTCTCGCATGCATATTCGGCCTCAAAGAATGCAGTTTTGGGGCTATCGAAAAACATTGGAGTCGAATTAGGAAAATATGGAATAAGAGTTAATTGTGTTTCTCCTTATTACATTGGTACACCAATGGTGTTAAATGGACTTGGAATAGACAAACAAATGGCTAATGAATTGTTTGCACAAGGAGGGAATTTGAAAGGAGTTTTATTAGATGAACAAGATGTGGCAAATGGAGTGTTGTATTTGGCAAGTGATGATTCCAAATACGTGAGTGGTTTGAACCTAGTTCTTGATGGTGGTTATAGCACCACAAATGCAGCTTTAACTGAGGCCTACAACAAAGTAGTGTTCAAATGATTAATACCTATCTAATATTATACTAAAGGCAAATTACATGAACATATATTTACAATTGGTTTCAATTGACATGTTGTAACTTTGGGAGTGTATATTTTTACAGCTCAACTCATTTTCATTGTATCAGTTCAACACTTCAACTTACAACATGATCAGCATCAGTTGTACACGAGACACAATGTGGACGAGTTTGAGTGTTTAACTATCAGTTGAGATAAAATTGACTTGTCTAAATATACACTTTTAAAAATTAGAGTATCGACTTGTTAGATGATGATGCCAAATTTAAATATTATTTTTTTTATGTATTATGTCTTATACCAATTGCGAGCCGCCATAAATAAATAAATATTTTTGTGTGTGGTGTGGATGTGGGTGTGGGTGTGACTGTGAATGTGGGTGTGTGATGAATTGGATTACAGTGTAATAAAGCTAGTTCCCTATGATGTATTGAATTACAGTGTAATAAAGCTAGTTCCCTATTACCCTAATTATATTTTTTTCCTTTTTGTAGTTTTCTCATTTTTTAACACATTTTTTTCCCGTAATTCATGTGTTTGCTTATTCATTTATGAAATATCTATAGGCCTAATTATGTTCGCATTTCAAGTTTACGTCTCACTCGTGTGGAGTAAAATGTTTCGCTTTATCTCTTATACTTTTAAAAATTTTATATTATTTCATGCAATTTATAATAATAATAATAATAATATATATGTAATTTCATAAGTGGAGTGTAGAAAAATAATTATAATTTAATCAACCTTTTGTATAATACAAGTATATGAAGTCAACAAGAATAATATTTTCCACAAACACTGAACTAATGATAGGTTAATAAGAATTAAGAAGCATCTTATTTTGGAGGTTAATAAATGAATTTGGATCTAATATGCAATCTTTGATAAATGTAAACATATATTATTGAAAATATAATAAAAAGCACCTTGAAATTAGAATTTGTACTTTAATTGTGATGGAAGAATCATCACAAATCTTGGTTTGTCTTGTATTGTCATTGATAATGATAGATGGTAGGTCAATATTGAAACTTGAAAGTAGATGAAGTATAAGTCAAATTGTCAGCTTTATAGGAATTCTTAAACAGACATTTTTAAAACTTTCTTATAAAATCTTAGTTGTTTAGATGAAGCGTGCTCTTTGTTTCAATTTATATATTATTTTTTATTTTAAAGAGTTAAATTAATTTATTTTTGATCATTAAATTTTTATATATAATTTAAATATTTTGAATTATCAATTGTCGTAACTTATAATACTTTTTATGTAGTTTGAAAATATATAAATTTTCATTTCAAAAAAATTGAAAATTTCATGCGCAAATTTTTAGTTAAACTCAAACTGTTTGACTCTCGAAAAATGAAAAGTGATATATAAATTGAAACGGAGGGAATAGTATTTTCATTGAAGGTGCGGTCATTGAAATCTGCATACTTTTTTTTAAACCTTTAAAGGTCATTTGGTAGGTGTACAAATATGTTGTTAAATATGATGTATTTGTAATGACTATTAATTACATTTGTGAAGTGTCAAAAACATATGCTGGTGATTTGTCAATTAGGATAAATTTTGAAAGTGATTTACAAAATTTCGTAAGCTCGACATAATGTTTAACAATACTAATAGTGGTTAAGCCAAATTTCAACATCTTAAAAGTAGATTACCATATAATTAAGTTTTGAATCTAATTCTTGATGGTGGTTATATCACTATAAATATGGCTTTAACAAAGGCCTACAACAAATTGTTTCCATTTATTATTCAACACCCCACTAACAAATAGAAAGACAAATTGAGATAAATTGTCTTCTCCAATAAGTGATATTTCAATTAGGATGAATTTTGAAATTGATTTTCAAAATTTCGTAAGCTCGACATAATATTCAGCAATGTCAGTATAGCGGATAAGTCAAATCCCAACATCTTACAAATAGATTACGATTAATTAAGATTTAAACCTAATTCTTGATGATGGTTATATCACTACAAATATGGCTTTAACAAAGGCCTACAACAAATTGTTCCCATCTACTATTCGACACTCCACCAACAAATAGAAAGACAAATTGAGATAAATTTATCTTCTTCAATAAGTGATATTTCAATTAGGATGAATTTTGAAAATGATTTTCAAGATTTCGTAAGCTCAACATAATATTCAGCAATACTAGTGTAGTATGTAAGCCAAATTTCAACATCTTAGAAGTAGATTACGATATAATTAAGAATTGAATCTAATTCTTGATGGTGGTTATATTAATACAAATATGGCTTAAACAAAGGCCTACAACAAATTGTTCCCATCTATTATTCAGCGCTCCATTAACAAATAGAAAGACAAATTGAGATAAGTTGTCTTTTTTAATAAGTGATATTTCAATTGGAATGAATTTTGAAAGTGATTTTCAAGATTTTGTAAGTTTGACATAATATTCAGCAATGCTAGTATAGTGGGTAAGCCAATTTCCAACATCTTAGAAGTAGATTATGATATAATTAAGATTTGAAACTAATTCTTGATGGTGGTTATATCACAACAAATATGTCTAAACAAAGGCCATCAACAAATTGTTCCTACCTACTATTGAAAACTCCAACAAATAGATTGACAAATTGAGATAAGTCTGTCTTCTTCAATAAGCCTATTTCGTCAAATGGGAGGGGAGTAATTGAGTCTATTTCATCAAGTTGGAGGGTTTTCTTAGGCCTGTCAATAGTTTAGGGACGAAATCAAAAAATTCGGACAAGTTGGGGAGGGGGGAGGGGGGGAGGGCATTTTTAGTACTTTTGCCATGAAATTATTGTTATTCTCTTCTGATAAATTTACCCTTCTCAGCCTTATCTTTATTTCTTCTTTTAAAAAATATGACACAAATATTTAAATTAATTAAAAAATTACGGAACATTTAGATGATAAAGGGTCAAAATTACAATATACGAGTAACTCTAATTTCAAAATTTGGAGGCTTGGTACAAAGGCTTTAGTTAGCAGGGTACCATGTAATGTGCTTTCTTTGATATAAATAAAGGTAAAAGATAATTTTATGACAAGCAGTGGGGAAAGCTCAATTGGGAGAGCATCAGACTAAAGATTTAAAGGTCACGTGTTCGATTCATGATCATTGCATAATCATATTTTTTTGTTTTAATTAATCGACTTGAGATAAAATTGTATCAAGTTGTATCAACGAATTATATCAAGTATATTTATTTCCTTCATATTCACTTTATATTAAATGTATCAACTAATATAATTTTATTAAGTGTATATATTTGTATCATGTCTTTTAAAATACAGTCGATACGGTATTACATATTTTCCTCATCAAGCATACTGACAGTTTTGAGTATTAAATTGAAGAGGACAAGAGGAAGAAAAGAGTTATTCATCATCTCTTGCCTGATTTGTATCAGTAATATCTTTCATTTATATAAGATAGTATACATTTGTATAATGTGTTGTATATTTTTTCATAATATGATTGAAACAGCGTATTACTCCATCGTTCAAGCAAACTGAGAGTTTGAGCATTTAATCAAAGAGGAGAAGATGAAAAGAGGCATTCACCATCTTCGAATAACTGAATCATTGTCATGAATTAGAGGTGACAAAATTAAACCCAACTCGTTCAACCCGTTAAAATTAATCCACCCATTTATTACCTCAATCCATCTCAACCCAGCTCAATTCATCTCAACCGAACTCATTTCAACCCATTTAAAATTGGGTTGATATTCAACCCGATTTGACTCAAGAGAGATCTTGTCAAAATATTTTTAAAACTACTTTTTTTTTTCAATTTGATATGTTTTATATAGCCAAAATAAAGAAAAATATAATTTAATTAAGTACAAAAATGTTGAAAAAGAAAAAAAAAGTAAGTAAAACTTAGTGAAAGTTGTATCTGGTTGGGTCTTGACCCGCTCTATAACCCATTACTCAACCCGTTTTGACCCAATCCATTTTGACCAAGCAAATTTGGGTGTGGGTTGGGTTTTGCCCCATTTATTATCTTAACCCATTATAATCCACTCAAATTTAATCCAACCCGCCCAATTATCACCGAACTATGTATAGTTACTAATATCCATCACAAGTAACAAGTCAAGATGTATGAATGAGCTAGCAAGAAGTATGGCCCTGCACCTACAATTGTGTTATGCCTCACCACCCACTTTATTAGGAGAAAATAGTATTTCTACTTATGGTTCAACGTGATTTCGAATTTCAATTTATTGATTGATGATAAAGATGCTCAACGGCGTGAATAATAAACATTTGGTGTACTAATTTGTATGCAATCAAACACATGTTTACTGTTCAAATGTTGAAAAAATAAATGATATAGAATTCACATTTCATATGTACTTTTCTATTTAGTTTTTCACATATATTTGTTATTTTGTTTTAGTAAATGAGAGTAGTATTAAAATAATACATGTGATGGTATTTCATGTTGTTTGGTATTTGATTCTTTCATACATTTGGTTTTGTAAATGCATGGAAATAATATTTGATATTTGATGTTTTAAATAATACCATACAACACCATAATCTTCTCAATTTGTTATATCCCACTTACTATTGTGCTTAATTTCTTCTTTATCATGACTAATTTATTTACATAATTCTACATCATTGATGATCATGTATTTTTATTTGAGGAATTAAGATCTATTGGTCACTTACAAAATAAATTTTTTTTAAAAAAAAGATCTTAAATTGTAAGTGATCTACAAAATCAGCTCTCTCAATAGCAAAAGAGAAAATAGTTATGAAATACCATCTTATTCTGTTCATTTTGTAGGTAACCAAAAGATCTTAATTCCTCCTTCCGATATATTAAAATGTTTTCTTATTATAGTTCAATTATGATGATTTCAGTGAGTTGTTTTATGTTAAACCTATATATTTCTCACATATTCCAGCTTTTGTCAAATAATACTATATAGTATGTTAAAAAACATGAAAGATGGTTGAGTCATAAACGGTGTGTTTGAATATTGTTAGAAATTTAAAAAAACAAATTACTAATTCTAGAAAAATTTTATTTATTTGAAGTACATCATGTGAATCAAGTATATGTCCTGACCTCAACAAAAATCTCTAAAATTTGCGAGCGTTCATGGGTTCAGGAGTGCGATGCATACTCTGTGATGATCATCACCACATGTAATTCACATTTTCGCTCAATAGAACTTATAGATAATACCAAAATCGCAATAGACATGTTACAATTAACAATGCAATGTACAAAGTGGAGATGTCAAATAAATATATCTGAAATTATTATCAGAACGAGTGAACTTGTAAAAAAAAATAATTTAAAAAAAAATTAAATGACGATTCCAAAAACAGATATTTGTGCACTTAGTCTATCAAAATCACTCTGGCCCAAGTTCATTACAACTTGATGAATACCGCGACTTATATGAGTTTGGGCTAACCACTAGGCACTATCTATCTAGGTTCTCCCCTCCCCCATTAATGGAGTACTACCTCTTACATTTTTCTAATTAAATTTGTAATCACATTATATTAATAGTTAAATACTACTTTACGGACCATGTGAAATGTAATTAAACTTCTTTAGTTAAATCTTTCATACTATTAATAAATTTACAATTTATTTATTTTTTTAGAGTTTATTGTTCACGGTTTTTGCTTTACAAATTCCGCTCTATATTATATAAAATTTACTATATCCAAATTAATTTTAAGTTCTTAGGTGAGGTTATCCTATATAGTGGGTAAGAAAATAACTCACTTTTTGTATGAAACGCGTGTGACATTATATCCGGTACAAAACATATTATTTACTTTTAGGGTGTGTTTGGTTGGGAGGAAAAATATTGTTTTCCATGGAAAATTTCTTATTTTTTTAAAAAAAATTAAGTGATTTCTTACTTATATTCTGATATTTGGTTAATAAGTTAAAAATATAATCCTAATTTTCTATAGATAAATCTAGGCAAATACTATGATACGGGACCCAAACCTTCACTCTATAACACAAACCTAAAATCTCATCCGACTCCCACCTAAAATGCAATAAGGCCCCAACATTGAATTAAGAAATGACCCTCACCCCAACCATGACGCAAGGTCGACTGTGACCCTGAGTTGGAGTAGAGGTCAGAATTGGATCTTGGATAGAGGTCAGGGTCAAGCCCTAAATCGAGTTATGGGTTGAGGTTAGGATTGGGTGTCAGGTCGTTGATCGGTATCCAAAGTCGAGTCTTGAAATAGGGCTCAAGAGTCAAGTTTCGAGTCACTCTGGGGTTGAGATCATGAGTCAAGGTTGGGGTCAAAGTCAGGCCTTGGTCATGAGTCGGATTTGGGTTAGGGCTGGGATCGAGCGTCCGTTATCAGACCAGGATCATGGCCAAATTCCAGACCAAAGTTGGGAGTTGAGTCCTGGATGAAAGTTGGAGTCAAGGTCAAAGGTCAGGAATTAGGTCCTTGGTTGAGGCCGGACATATGGTCCTAATTCAAGATTGGGATCAAGGTATCGGGAGTTGGGTCTTGGATCAGGTCCCTAATCGAGGTCGGATCCCAGGTTGAGGTTAGCATTTAGGTATCAGCGTGCTAAGGTCAAGAGTCAATCCTTGGGTCTAGTCAGGTGGTGGTGAGCTGATTGAAAGAGAAATTTTGAAAATGTTTTCCTTGTTCTTTTATATAGGAAAATCATTTTCCTAAGTTAAAGGACAATAAATTTATTTGGAAAATATTTTCTCACAAGTATTTTTAAGCGCGCATACACTATTTCTTTTAAAAATCATATTTGATTCGTGCTATATTTTTTGCTGCAAGTCAAATTTAGACTATGGTATTTTCTTATAAATATAGGCTCTAATATGTGAACAAACATAAAGCTCTCTAGTTTGAGAAAATGGCCAGCTCTTTTCCTCAATCCCCAATAGCCAAAAAGAATTTCTCCTTTTGTCTTTCTGTATTTCTCTTAATCATAATTTTCTCCTCTTCTACTGCAACAAACCAAACAAATGGCAGAAGGTATGTTAATTTTTATACCTTGTTGATTTTGTACATTAAAAATGTCTTAGAATTGTTTCTTTTTGAAAGGCAACAACAAATTCCCACATGGTGGGCTTGTACTAATAAGGTGTAAGCATGCCTTATTTATATCTTACACATTTTTTTTATGGGAATTCTCATAAATAACCTAGGCTTGAAATTTAATATGGTCAAATAACTATATTTTACATAATTACACGGCATAACCTTGGCTATGTGACCTGGAGGAGAGGAGAGAGACGAGCAAGATCAAGAGAGGGAGAAGAGAGACGATTGTTTATGTATATTATTTGTCAAATTGTTTGTGTATAACTGTCAAATAATTGTATATGTGTAACTACTATACATATGTATTTGTATATCTAACAAGCGAGATTAGGAGAGGGAGGAGAGAAGCGAGCAAGATTGGGAGAGGGAGGAGAGAGGCGAGCGAAATTGGGAGAGGGAGGAGAGAGGCGAGCAGAGAGGGCAGAGAGTGGAGAAAAGCGAATTATATATGTATATCTATCGAATTGACTATGTATATCTATCAAAATATTGTATATATGCAACTGATATACAAACGTAATTGTATATTTAGCAAGAAAATGGAGAGAAAGAAGAGAGGAGGGAGAAAATATCAACAAAACCCTAACTATAGCGATAAATTGTAATTTTTTTTCAAACTATTGTTATATAATGTAAATACATATCATATGTTTGCCAAGTTACGTTATTTTTCCTTCTTTTTTTTCCTTAGAATAATACTACTAATATCTATTTTAATTTTTTTTGCAGCTTGAAGGTAAGGTAGCAATAATAACCGGTGTAGCTAGTGGCATAGGAGCAGCCACAGCTAGACATTTTGTTCAAGAGGGTGCAAAAGTTGTAATTGCTGACATTCAAGACAAGCTTGGAACTTCCTTAGCACAAGATATTGGCACAAAGCAAACAATTATCTATGTCCATTGAGATGTCTCGATAGAATCAAACGTAAAAAATGTTGTTAATGCAACAATTGCCAAATCTGGTAAGCTCGACATAATATTTAGTAATGCTGGTGTATTGGGTGATCCATTTACCAGCATCCAGGATGTTGATTACAACATGATTAAGAACGTGTTTGATGTAAACGTTGTTGGAGGGTTCTTTTGTGCGAAATATGCTGCCAGAGTGATGATTCCGAACAAGAAAGGTGTCATTATTTTCACTACAAGTATAGTGTCAACGCTTTATAGTGAATTGGTGCACATCTATACCGCTTCGAAGAATGCAGTTTTGGGACTTTCCAAGAATGTTGGAGTCGAATTAGGGAAATATGGAATAAGAGTTAATGGTGTTTCTCCTTATGCAATTAGCACACCTTTGATGTTAAATGGATTTGGAATAAACTAAGAAATAGCTGATAAATGGTTTGTAGAAGGAGCAAATTTGAAAGGAGTTTTGTTAGGTGTTCAAGATGTGGCAAATGCAGTATTGTACTTGGCAAGTGATGAGTCTAAATATGCAAGTGGACTAAATCTCATTCTTGATGGTGGCTATACCACCACAAATGTGGCTTTAATAAAGGTCTACAAGAAATAGTTTCAATCAACTACCAACAAAACAATGTAATATTATTGAAATAGGAATAAATAAAGATAGACCGACTTATATATGGTGAAATTCAAGTGATCATTGATCAGATCTTTTGAGTGATGACTATCCAATGTTAGAATTATGTATGTCTATCTATCAATAAAAACAATGAACAAAAGTGTATTTTGTGCACTAGTTTAACTTATGTTGTACATTATGTTAGGTTAAATGCATAATGTGTAAATGGATAATGATACATAGAATAAAGATTAGTGTATTAGAAATGTGAAAGTGCTGCAATTATGAATGATGTTATTTTCCACTCATGAATACTCATATCATATGAATGTAACATTTCGCATTTTCGTGCAACATTTTATGTTTTTATACAATATTTCACCTGCTATATATGAATCTTTGTGCTACCCTATAGGCTATAAATATCTGAATCTTTCTCAAATATTGGAAGTGTTGATTTGAATTTTTTTTTTTTGAGTAAAGAGGAAAATAAAAGAAAGAAAAATAAACCTGTTTTTGTCAAAACTTTAAGTGTGATTGATTACAAGTCATCGAATGGTTCGTTGGACATCAAATTTGAGGTATTGCTATTTGTTTATCGCGAATCATTTTATCCTAGGAGGATATACTCCATAACCTCAGGTACTTGAGGGGAATAATTTCCTTAAGGAAACTCTATGAATTCAGAGGACTCGACTCTTCTTCTTTTTCTATCTTGTTCGTTATATGATTTTTGTTTTCAAAGCTTATTTAACTTCATATTATATGTTTCATTTTTGTATGAAATTGATTTGAAATTATTTTGTTGTAAATCAAATTTTGTGCTACATAATTACTATTATTATTATAAACAACACCCTAAACTTATGTACTAGCTAGATGTGTTTAATGACTATTACATAGATACTTTACGAATTAATGACAAACTTGATAATGTCAAACCTTGCTAATTGTCAATGTTTACCTTATCAAGTGGAGGTGCTAGTATTGGTAATTATGGTGGTGGTACTTGTCAATGTAAACAGGTTGGGGAACTGAGGTGGTGCCACCTCATTTAAATGTTTGTGTCATGTGGGATTGGTTATCCATCTTAAACGATCCCTTATGGAGCAAAGATATAGTTGAAATACTTAAGTAACAGAAAGTAAAGAAGTAAACATGAATAAGGAAGATAATGGGTACAAATATATAATATAAATATGCATAAAAATAGATTTTTATATAATCGCACAATGTAATTTTTTGATGAATGATATCGGTTGACATCCCTTATGTACATGTAGCTTTACCACCGACGGTAAGGATATTCTTAAACAAAAATATAACATAACAGAGGATAAAATCAATCTTTTATGCGTACTAAAAGAGAAATTTTTTACCCTTTTCTCTAAATATATAACATAATATTGTACAGATTGTGGCTTTATTTTTGGCAAGAATGAGTTATATTCAAAAATGTTTCCTACAAGAGGTGGTCTTGATAGTTTGCCCCTCGTAAGAAATGTTCTACAAAAATGTCCCCCATAAGAGGTGGTCTTGATATTTTGCCCCTCATAAGAAATGTCTTACAAAAATCTCCCCCATAAAAGGTGAGTTTGATTCAACTTAAAATGAAAAGACATTTTTGTTAGACTTTTCTTATGGAGGGAAAAAGATCAAGCCTATTACATTTGATGGGCATTCTATGCAATTTTTTGAATGTTCGAATCTGTGTATTAATGGTAGTAATTAAAAGGAAAAAGTACACAACATGGATCCAACTTGAAATTATTTATCCTTAATATACCCAATATAAATTATTTACCCTTAATGGACCCATTACCTAAACTATTTACCTTTCTACCCACTTACCCTTTTTTATTTTGCTGTAACACCCCAAATTTTTTTAA
>JAABOM020000012.1:19499920-19513476 GCA_011800125.2 Solanum clarkiae | reverse complement strand
TACAATTAGGAGAAAGGTAATTATGAGGGAAAAGGCACATGACAAGAAACCAAACATTAGGTGAATAAAGATTCAGATAAAATATATCACTCTGGCATGATACAAAATTCAAGCTCAAAATAGCCAAAATAAATCTATCTTACTGGAAATGGGGAATTAGAAAGGAAAAGGAATCTCTATCCTTATCACACACTAGTCCCAAGTTTAAAGGAGGAGCAAATCAAATGATCAACGTGAGTACTTAAATAGTGAATGAGTGTCTAATCTTCTTAAATGGACACCAAACAACCCAACTGAAGCTTGAAGGCCTAGCATAGAGTTTTAGGGACATGTTTCAACACAACCATCTTGAGCAGAGAGCAAAAGACACCTTAAAACTCTTATCCAGTGACCCAAACAGATTGTAAACAATGTGCAGCAACAGAGTAGAAAGAAATGAACCATTATATTATCAGAACTAACACCATTTTAGCCTTCAAATATGCTGGGAAGGAACAGGGATCAGAATGAAAACACCCTTAATGCATGTTAAAGCAAAGCACAACTTAAAATTACGACGACACCAGGACAACGAGCCAGATTCAAAATTTGAAAATAGCAACTGCTATGCAGCAGTATACCAAGTTGAAAGTAATAAACTGCTTCAATCAATATCAATATCATCTTATTAACAAAATCATGGCTTGGAGAAATCAAAATGATAAACGGCAACCCCGGACTCTTACTGGAAGATATCAATTTTAGACTCGAACTTACATGTTTTGGAGATAAGCAAAAGGTTTACAGAACATAGGTGTTTCTCAATACTTTAAAACATAATGGGAGCTCAATTTGACATCACTTACAACTACATAGTTATGTCACACCAACAGCAAGCTATGTGGACAGTGTTTGCCAAAAGCAAACTAAATGCATCTTTTAGAACCCAAAAACCATCGCCAAAGCACATTAACAAGCTGGAAATTGAATATTACGGCAAAAATCATTTCAACACTAAGTTGATTTTTAGCAATTTGTTAGTGAGTCAGGACGAAAGTAACAACATCACAAGCACAGCCCAGAACTGTCTTATTAATCAAACGAAAACAACAGCACAGCATCAACCCTTCATAACAGGGAATTTCAGAGAAGCTTAAACAACGATAACATAAGCTCCAGAAGTCGATTAACAGCAAAAATACAGCATTGAGTAATCTTAATGCAACAAAACCAGTCAGAAGAGAATGAATGCAACTAAACATCAACGTGACATAGTAACTCCATTCACAATCAAACAATTCTATTCGAACCGAAACAGAGATGGATAAGACGAGGAGTATTACTTTTCTGGGAGCAACGAAACTGGGATGACGACGAGCCTGACAAAGCTTCGGCACCACCAAAGTAGGAGCGGTCGCGACTGACGAAAATTTTTGATTCTAATGATAGAAATTGATTATTGCTATGGTTCTCAATTATTGATGGACGTCGCCTACCTTACCATTTTTCTCCTTTTTCCCAGTTCCCCGTCGACTCCCCCTGATTTCCTTACTGTCTCCTGCTCTAGCTGTTGACCGCCTTGCTAGGAATTTTGGACTATTCACGACTGCCTATACTAAGGTTTCGAATTCTTCCTCGCCTCCTCCCCTGGTTGTTGCCAAGGAATGAACTAAATAGGGGGTTTTTTGGTTTTTTCATTGGGAAAGGGATGGGGAAAAGGAAAAGGGAGTTGGGAAATGGAGAAGCATCAGGGGTAGGGGAAAGGAGTTTAGGGGGAAGCGGAGAAGCGCCGGGAAGGGGAAAGGATTTTTTGGGGTTTTGGGGAAGGGAAACAATGAAGAAGAAGAACGGTAAGGGAGATATAAGGAGCGCGTGTAGCACACGCGCCCGTATTAAATAATATTTTTTAAAAAAAAATTATTTAAAAATTGTTAAAATAAGAATAAAGCCTCGTGAGTAATTTGACACCGTGGAGGGTAAAAATTAGGTGTCAACAATATTAAAATGCAAGGACATAAAATTTACTAGTTTTCATTTCATACAATCATCTTAACATAACTGGTATTTTAATATAGAAAAGCTCGCCCACTCAAATTTAACTAAACAAGCCAAAACTTAAAGTTACAACCCATGGTTCCATAATTTACATTAGCCTTTCAAATATATACATACATATGCAGTAGGAGAATTATGTACATGTCCCAAAACTACTACAATATATATATATATATATGTGTGTGTGTGTGTGTGTGTGTGTGTGATCTTCTGCATAGCTCTCAAAATTTATCTTCAATGGCCATCCTCAAGCATCATCTCGGGTACTCCCTTCGATAGAAACAACTATCGCTAAGCATGAAGCTTAGTGGTGTAAAAGCTAAAAGCTGAAAACCTTAAATCCCTCAATTTACCTTCTTAAGTGAAAGGGAAACGCAATTGGAATAAAGTAAATAGACCAAGTGAACAAATACACCAATAGTATCCAGTAGGATATTTAAAGATCTAAGTATCAAGGGTTCCTGGAACAACTTTAACAAGACATTCGAATGACAAGTTTCGCCTAGTGTGTAAGTGATGTTGTCACACCAAACATAATCAAGTATCAAGGAGGACCGAAGCCTTGTATCAAGAAGGGTGAAAACCCAATTATCAAGAGAACCATGGACCATTTAGAGTGACTTTATAGTTCGTACATAAGATGGACTGCATCCACACTTAGAACGAACCAAAAATTCACAATCAAGATGGTAATTGATCCGAACAAGAGGTATGCCAATGGTGACAAAGTCACAGTCACAAGAAGGACAAAGTCCACAAGGATGTCAAGTGAACAGGCAATTCGTACAAATGGGTGAATTAAACAAGTTCCTTACAACTCCCAAAATATATCAACACAGCCAGATAAAATAACAAGAACATAGCTGAGATACCAAGATAACATTCAAATGTACCATCAGGTAACAAACGCACAAGAATGAGTTTTTACACGAACCTGAACCTTTTAGCACACAACAGACCCTACTTATTTCAAGTTGTGGATCAATACGATATTTGTTTCTTCAATCAATTTCCTTAATATTGTACAAGAGTGTGAGCACCTTAATATTCATTTACATTCTCATTTAATATTCAGCACTTTTAACAGGTAGCAACTAACAAGAGAAATGCAAAAATTGAGTCCTATTTTTACAAATCAGACTCTTCTCAGCAGTTTTACTGCCTTGCAACGCAACTAGATTTCGGTTTGGCAAATGGACAAACTAGGCTTTCTAGTCTACATTAAAACTATAGATATATGAATATAGGTTAGAAACAATCAGAAATCACTTCAAAACACCGATTGTACAAGTATTTATAATTGAAATACTAACAGCACACCCCTAGGATTTCTATATCAAAAATCAGGACAAAACTTGTCCTAACTGGCGTCCACTGTTTTGAATCCAAAACTACCAAATTAGGTCCCAACATAAACATAAGAGTTATAGATACATGTATTGGGGCTGCAAAGAACTAATAAGCATCACAAATTACAACTCACAGATCAAGATGTTATTAAAATACTAATAACAGCACATAGAAGGCTTCTCAAACAGAAAACTGGCCAGAACTTTTACTATATTTCACACCTTCTTTTGATACCATAAAAGCAGATTTAGATTTTTTCATACACATCAAAGTTGTAGGTATGTGAATTAGCTTTCCAAAACATATTTACATACTAAAAACAAAGCTATATACAACGATATATTCCACAAGTACTACACTTTATTCCCTCTAAAGATGGAATTCAGTCACTTACCAAATGATAAAGGGTTTCTTAATTATGCTCTAATGAACTGATATTTTTCGTGTGTGTTTGTGAAAAATAAGGATAAGATAGAGTTTATAAGGTCTTATAAGGACAATGAACCTACTTACTTTGGGAAAACATATTTTATATGAAAAGCATCTTAAGAGGAAAAAAAAAAGGTCCAATAAGGTGGCTGACCTACTTTGCTCTTTTTCCTTCCTTATTTATTTGTTCACACATAATAATTAACATTAAGGATGGTTTAACATGTATAATTGTATATAAGTAAATAAATTTCACTAAAATGAACCCCTCCCTCATTCCTTTCTACGATTCAAGAAAATCAATTTCTCTAACGACACAAACTCAAGTCAAATAGTTGTGAAGTAGGGGTTGATTTCATCTTTGAGGGAATATTTTTTTAAAAGTGACTACATTATTTGATAATAAGGGCATTACACTATGGTCCTCTGCCATGATCCTCTCTCGAACACCATCGACATCCGGAACAGACAGTCTGCCTTGGTAACCTCAATACTCTATCTCCCCCTTTGGCGAAAGCCATCGACTTTTGCTTATGCACATCCTCCTTCAACTGTAATAAGACAGAATCTTGATCTTATTTCTCCTTCACCTCTACTACTAGAGATGATGTAGACCCATTATACACAAGAACTCCTCCTTCACCCAATTCACCTAATTGAACTCCCAATCGTGCGTGTCTATGAACCTCTTTGGCTAACTCTCTCTTCTCCTCCTCCACATAGGCGGTTCTTCTCATAGACAACCTTCTAAGAACATCAGCAACCATATTAACTTTACCTGGATAGTAAAGGATGCTCATGTCATAGTCTTTGAGCAATTCAAGTCATCTCTGCTGCCTAAGTAAGCTCCTTCTAGGTGAAGATGTTTTGCAAACTCTTGTGGTCTGTGAATACGTCAACATGTGCTCCATATAAATAGTGGCACTATAGCTTGAGAGCAAACACCATTGCCACCAAATTTAATTCATGGGTGGGGTAGTTCTTTTCATATACCTTCGGTTGTCTAGAAGCATAGGCAACAATCTTCCCCTTCTGCATCAACACACATCCTAATCCCACTCTCGAAGCACCGTAGTAGATAATAAACCACATCATCCCATCAGGCAATGTCAATACTAGTCCAGTAGTTAACCTCGTCTTCAGCTCTTGGAAACTCTTATCACACTTATCAGACCATTGAAACTTGACGTTCTTCTGAGTTAATTTCGTCAATGGTGCAGATATAGATGAAAACCTATCAACAAACCTCCGGTAATAGCCAGCCAATCCCAGGAAACTTCTTATCTCAGTCGGTGAGGTTGGTCTTGGCCATTTCTTGACCACCTCAATCTTTTGAATGTCCACTCAAATTCCATCTCCAGAAACCACATGGCCTAAGAAAGCCACTTATTTGAGCTAAAACTCACACTTAAAAAACTTTGCATATTACTCATTATCTCTGAGCATCAACAAAGCGATCCTGAGGTGATTGGCATGCTCCTCCTCATCTCTGCAATACACAAAGATATCATCAATAAACACAATCACAAACATGTCAAGATACTGTTTGAATACTTTGTTCATCAGGTCCACAAAAGTCATAGGCGCATTTTGTCAACCCAAATGACATCACCAAAAACTTGAAGTGACCATATAGTGTTCGAAAAGCCGTCTGCGGGATGTTATATTCTCTCACTTTTAATTGGTGATATCCTGATCTGAGGTCTATCTTAGAGAAAACTGTAGCACTTTGAAGTAGGTCAAACAAGTCATCAATCCTTGAAAGGGGATACTTATTCTTGACTGTCACCTTATTCAACTGGCGATAGTCAATACACACCTCTGGGACCCATCCTTTTTTCGTACGAAAAATATCGGAGCACCCCATAGAGAGACACATGGCTTTCTGAATCCTTTTCTAGCAAATACCTCAACTATTCCTTCAACTCTTTCAACTCCGTAGGGGACATTATATATGGTGGGATGGAAATAGGATGGGTATCAGGAAGAACATCAATTTCAAAGTCGATCTCCCTATCAGGAGTGACTCTAGGCAGATCCTCTAGAAATACATCAAGAAACTCACTCAAAATCAGGACAGACTCAAGAGTAGGGTGCTCAACATCTTCAGACTTGACTCGTATGAGGTGATAGATGCATCTCTTAGAAATTAGTCGTCGGGCCTTGAGGTAAGAAATAAACTTACCCTTTGGTGCAACAAAATCTCCTTTCCACTTAATAACAGGCTTATTCAAAAACTAGAATTTGGCAATCTAATTCTGGCAATTAACCGAAGCATAACAGGCGTGAAGCCAGTCCATACCAAGGATCACATCGAAATCGACCATCTCTAACTCTATCAGATCGAAAAAAGTATCCCTATGATAGATAGATACCACATAATCTCTATAGATCCTCTCAGCTCAAATAGACTCACCAACAGGAATGGAGATAGAAAATGGCTCTAGTAAGCACTCAGGAAGAATGTCGAATCTACTTGCCACATATAGCATCACAAAAGAACAAGTTGCACGCAGATCAAGTAAAGAATAGCAAGGAAAGGTAAAGACTCAAAGCATACCTGTCACAACATCTGGTACAACCTCGTGGTCCTGTCGGTTCCCCATTGCATATAGACAGTTTGTCCTACTGCCTGCCCCAGGTGCAGCACCTCTCTGGTTACCCTTCGCTGGTGGTGTTGTGGTAGAAGATTGGGCCTTATTGTCCCACATCGGACACTCTCTCTGAAAATGGTCCATCTAGCCACACTTGTAGCAACCATTCCCTCCATATCTATATTCTCCTAGATGCATCTTGCCACATTTCCCACAAGGTGGCTTCCTTTTAGAGCCAAGAGCCACACTTGCCTGAGATTATGCACCCTGTGCTCTAATGTTTCGCCAACCTTAGGACTTATTATCTTACCTGAAGCTTGGAGTTGGTGCACTAGCTTAAGATGGTGCATAACCAAAGGACCTCTTCTGGAAGTAGGACTTATCTCCCTTACTCTTCTTGATCTGACTTGGCTCAGACCTTGTTGACCTGGCCTTCTTACTATGCTCCTCTTTGTCCTTCTTGTTATCCTCCTTAGCCTGTTGGGCATAAACCATCATTATGGAAATATCCATACCTAGGATTAGCAATGCCTCCTTGCACTCCCTCTTCACTTGTCTACCCAACCCAGACATGAATTTTCTCATCCTCGCTCATATGTCCTGGACCATTTTTGGGTCATACCTGGATAACTGAATGAATTTCAAGTTGTACTCTTTAACAGTCAATCCCTCCTGTTTCAGATTCACGAACTCCCCAAGCTTTGCCTCTCTCAACTCCTGAGGGAAGAAGTGATCGAGGAAGGCACTCTCGAACTCATTCCAAGTAGCGGGCTTAACATCTTCACCTCGATTTTCTTCTCACTGGTTGTACCAAACATTAGCCACATCTTTGAGATTATAGGCAGCAAGCTCAACTTCCTCAGTCCTCGTTGCATGCATAGTCTTCAGCACTTTCCACATCTCATTAATAAAGTTCTGAGGTTCCTTCTCAACCTTTGACCTAGTCAAGACTGGTGGGTTCATCCTTAAAAAGTCTCTCTGTCTGGAAGAAGTCATTGGCTCATGAGAACTAGAGCTAGGAGTCTGTGAGCCTTGGTTCCCGCTATGAGAAACTACTAACTGTGTGAGCATGGTAATGGCTCCTCTAAAGTCAACCTCTGCAGTAGAAGTAGGTGGAGTGGTAGGTGTCATAAAAATACTAGAAGTCCTTGCTGGTCGACCTCGGCCCCTCATTTCCAGCGGAGGAGGCACCTGTGAAGTAGGGTTCTCAGCATTGCTAGTTGAGGCATTCATTTGGGTTATGGTGCACCTTGGAGGCATGATCTGCAATCAGATAATGCATATGTTTGAAAAAAGCTTTGTAGAGTGTTAACTGTACCGCATGAACTCAGAATACAAGAAAGGGTAACAATTTCTAATGCCCTATAGTCTTCTGCTTATAAAGTGTGGTGCACAACACACGCATAAACAAAACTCTACTAGACACGGCTTCATAGACTCCCTAGAAATCTTAAACTCTAGGCTCTATTACCAAGTTTGTCACGCCCCGGGAGGGTACCCTTGGTGTGGCCAGCACCTTGAGACTATTGCTAGCCCCCGAGCGAATCACTTGGCCTCATTGTCACATCGTACTCAACAGCAAAAAAATAATGCTCAAATAAAAAGTGTATCATATGAATAGAATATAACTCAACTAGCCCATGGTTTCCAATAAATAAGTTTGGAATACAAAATACTAGACAATCCTCTACTCGGTGTATATGAAGCCTCTATTCAACAATCTAAATTGTGCCATGGCAGGCCTAGGGCACCTCAATCAAATAAAAGTACTAAATGAGGATAAGAAAATAAAAAGGCTCCTCCGGAATACAAGGAGGGCTCACTAACTCTGGAATTGTACTGATGCGGACCTCAACGATGCGCGGGTTGAAGTCTTTTATCACCTCTATCTGCATCATAAAACGATACATGCCCAAATAGATGTCAATACATAGAATATACTGGTATGTAATATAGCTCAAGAAAATAAGGCTGAACTCACTCATCTCGACTCAACAACTCATGCTCAACGCAGTACATGCAAGTTTAAAGTAAATCATGCTTTTAAAACATGCTTGCTAGAAATGAACTCAGTTTAAAATGTCATGCTCAATCAATGTTTCTTAGGAGTTTCTCTTAACCGATGTCCACACCTCATCATCTTTAGTTTGCTGGTGTACAATAAAGGCAATGTTGTTGCCATGCCCGCCCTTAGCTTGCCACGAAAAGGGGTGATCAACTCTCTCATGGATCTATTATAAATGTCCACTTGTGGGACAAGAATTTCAAAAACGAGTTGTACGACTATCCTATGCTGGCAATATAGTTCTATGGGTTAAAATAGATATTTACTCGCTCCATGCTCGGTGCTCGATACTTCTCCCAAGACTAAAACATGTTCAACTCATTAATCAACTCAATCCTCAATACTATATCAATCAATCAACTCAAAACTCAACCGCATTGGATTATGTCATCTCAACTCATCTCAGTTACTCATCAACTCAGTTAATTAATACAAACTATCAAACTCAACTCAGACTCAAACGGTCATTTAGACTCACTCAACTTGACTCATCATATAATGCAAGCAAGATACACATGTATAGTAATGTATATGACTCAATGCAACATGCTTCTCATACTCAATCATACTCAAATTACTCAACTCAGATACTCAAACTCAACCTCAACTCATTAACACGTATAAAATTTCATAAAAAAACCATGAAATTTAGGATTCGTGCTATCAAGTATAAAACTCTAACTCAATGTCATATAGAAATTATATAATGCAGCAAGTCTTCATAAATTATCAAGGAATTTGTAATAAATGCAGAATTTCAATATTAGGATTATAGAATTTCTCAAATCTCAACTCTTTTTTCCAAATCTTGACTCAAGAAAATAAAGGGAGTGTGGAAGAAGGTAGACCACACTTTGGTAAGCCTTATATACCTGAAAATAGAAGAAATAATCGAACCTCAGATGATCTCTACACTTAAATTGGAAACCCTAGCTCTTTTTTCTCCTGTAGTGCTCTCAAGAACCTTTGAATGTGAACAATGGTGAATAATACACCTAGGATTCTGTTTTAAGGCTTCATTCAAGCCTAAGAGACCAAGGATTTGACTAAATAGGGATTGGAATGGACAAACATACTCTTCTTAAAAACTGTCATCTACGAGACCTCATTTATGGGTCATAGATGATTCTACGAGTCATAGGAGGTCTGTCATAATATAGGGGTTTGAAAATCTGAGTTACTTGAAATTGGCACAAAACTCCTCTCTACGAGTCATAAACAGTTCCACGAGTCGTAAATTCCTCTTGTAAATAAGGAGGGGGTTCTGGAAACTAGACTTACTGGAATTTATCACGAAGCCTCCTTTACGAGTCATAGAACATTTTACGGATCATATACCATCTCATATTTTGACCTCAGACTTAGAAAATTTCACCACGTCATCTGGGAATTCTACGAGACTCATTCTACGAGTCGTAAACCTCTCTACGAGTCGTAAATACCCTTGTAAACCTTCTTCTGTAGCTTTTTCTCAGTCTTTTCACAGTATTTTCTGCACATCTACTTCAAATCAGGCAGAAGAAATTACGGGGTGTTACAATAGCGGAATATTTGGAAATAAAGTGATAATATGATTTTAAATATAGGAAGGTGTGATGGTAAACTTTGAAACCTCATAAAGAAATATCCTATCCCTCCTCGAGTCTTAAAAGTGATTCAATTATCTGGATTGTATGAGATTTATAGGTCTTATTGAACTGTGATTGTTCGTAGTTTGATCACTTTATTAGTTGAGAGATGGCGTCTTGAGAAGCACACTTTTCACTTAAGGACAGGTGAGACAATTATCACCTTGGAAGATGTAGAGATGTTGTATGAATTACCTGTGAATGGTCATCCTGCACTCGATAATGAACCGACGAGGACTATAGGAGATTGGCAAAACATTTGTCAAAGATTATTAGGCTTTATTCCTTATCCTCACGACTTCAACTGTAAGCTACATTTGGCTACTTGAGCCTTCATCAAATCATCATGGTCATGCATCGACAATCTCTAGAATGATGGTTGAGCAATCAGTTCTGCAAAATGAGGTTGACTAACCGTGGAAAATTCATTTCATGTGATAACCATGCTGACCATTAATTTGAAATACATCATTTTGGTTTATTTTTTTGGTCTTTACGTACATATCCAGAATATTTATATCAACCTTATCTGCAAATTTTTGAGGTATGAAAAGAAATTGTAACAAAGATTGGTCATTCTTAATATTAAATTCAAGGAACCTTATATTGTTACCTTGAATTAAACATGGACATTTTCCAGAAATATCCATTTGAATATTTTCACGGTTTGTTCCTGTTTTCTCATGCAACAAACCAACCAATTCAACATAGTTGGTTGAGTAGACATGCTAATAATCATTCTAGTATATTGAGAATACCTAAATCTATTCATGTCAGTAATTATTTCGTCACCCAATACAAAGCAATCATCACATTTATTTTAAAGCAAATTTACCACTAGACATAGTGTCTAGCAGCCTTTTATTAAAAATAAATAGGAATAAGTACAAGTAAGGGGGGCTAGGCCTTACCTTACTAACCATAATGAGGTAACTAATCTCTACTAACAAGAATGAATAAAATAAGAGCTAGAGAATACTAGGTATTTTGTGATCATCACAGAGTCTGTAATACACTCTATGATGATATTACAAATTAGAATACTTAAATGATATAAAAATATAACAACCAAGAAGAAAGTTGAGTTATCGACCTCAAACTTTCTTTTACCATTGCATGGACTACAAGAAATAGAATGCCTATCTAAAGTAACTTGAAGTATTTCCTTCTTGACTTCTTCTTCAAACTTATCCAATAAGACTTGATAATTCATCATTTCTTTATGGATTTCTTGGATATTGTTGAGCCTATTGTTACAACTATATGATTTTGCTTTGCCGCTCGCATCGATAGATACTTTGGAACAAACTCCTCAAATACTTTACCATCCCAACTATGTTGCCTTTCATGTGTCTTCTTTTTGCTTTTGTTGCTTCCACTTCTTTGTTTCCTATGTGATATATCCCCTTCCCTAGCCACTCTATCAAAACATATGTCTAGCATATTATTTTCCTCATCTTCATCAAAACAATCCTCGCCTGTAACAATCAATTGTTGTGTAGGATGAAAAGGTGACGAAACACGGGCAATGCAACTAACCTTAGGCACAAAGACTGGTGATTTCAGGGCTCAATTTTCTATGAGGTGTGGCATGCTCATCCTCTTCTTTCACGATATTCGCCCAATTCTCACCTGTAACACGTCATGTTTCCTCTCCAACCTCTGTAGAATGCTTATCTTGTCCAGCATCTCCATTTTGACAATGATTTTCATCTGATTCATATGCACATACATTATTTAGTTGCTTCTGTGAATCACCTAGTGATGCATCAATTGTATTCTCTAGCCTTTGCGATTCACTATGATCTACAGTCAAAATAGCAGTTGTAGATATCGAAGAACCAATTTTTGCCATATTTTGATTATCCTCAACGACCACCAATTGTGATGTTTCAAAATTTTTCAAAGTTGAAAACCATGTTGCCCTGTTCACATGATGTTCTAAGTTTGCTATTTTTATCCTACACATAAAAATAAAATATTTTTTTAATTAATAAATAAGATAAGATAAGATAAATTTAGAGTTATAGTAAAAACTTATGACACGATATATTAACTTGACTTATTTAATTCATACCTGATGAAATCTTTTGAATAATATTCAACAATGGGTCACACAAGTAAAAACTTACTGAATATTGTTGGAATATGCGGAACATTCTTCCAACAACATGCATTTTATAATCGTATGTGATTAGTTTGAAAAATAGAGGAATACCACTTTAACAGAGTCGTAACTGGCAATCATATTTTTCAACTAATAAAATGTTATAAAGAGCAACATTTTAATACCTAAGGACAAAGAAGCTCCTACTTTACAGGATTGATTCTATCTTTGCAGGGCCCGTTATCGGATTCTTAATAAATGTTACTCACACAGTAACGTTTTAAGTATAAAACATCTTCTGAAGTATGTTTTATAAAATGTTACTTAGAAGTATGTTTTACTTTTAAAACGTTATTCGCAGTGACGTTTATTCATTTAACACCGTCAATTTTTGCCCATTAGATTTTTTTTAAATAAAAATAGCCTAAAGCATTACTCGAAAAACATTTATACTAATTCTATAAAATTTAAAAAAAACAACATATTATTTTGATGAATTAATTTAAATAATGACTTAACTTGGTCAAAAATTTTATAAAAGGTGATAAGAATGTAGATCCAAATATCTCAACTGTCAAAAATTCCTGTCAAATGAAAAAATGGAATAAAGAATAATGATGGCAATGTATAAAGGACAAATTGCGATATCATTTTCACAAAGTTGATATTTGATTATTTTTATTTTTTTTTTGGTAATCAAAAGGATAATATATATTATATTATATGTATCAATATACAGGAGTGGCAGTAACTGTCATTAGTTCGGAGGAGATATTGTTAGTACAATCATTTACAAAAACTGGGTTAGGGATGGACTTTTGAGTCCTAACAAAAAAGGCTCCTCCTCTATCTGCTTCCAGCATGACTATAACATACTTTGGCGGAACTTCCATCCACAAAAAGACGTTATCTTTTGCGATTTTAGTCCCTTCCTTCGCAAGCGCATCTGTCACTCCATTGATTTCCCTAAAGTTGGTATTTGTTGATTACATGCAAAGAAATGCAGTGTACCAACAAAATTGGCAAAGTTGGCATATAGTTTCCTAGACGCATAGAATTTGTAGCTTGGAATAAAAAAGCAAAGACCTTAGAATAGAAAATGATAAAATATCATAATTGATACCCCTTTTTGTCAACTTATCGTCAAGGTGGAAATGTCTTGGTCTTCCACAAATTGGCTCATGTTACATGCTTACCATTCCATTGACGACACGGAGCAGGAACATCTTTTTCTCAAAACTAAAAAACTTCGGATGTCCTAAGAATATATCTACTTGAATTTAAGATAAGTTACGTGAGTCGAGAAAATTGCTAGGAGGTATCAAAAAGTTCCTAATTTTTTTTAAAAT
>JAABOM020000012.1:19450437-19470705 GCA_011800125.2 Solanum clarkiae | reverse complement strand
GCGGGTAAGGGTGGGGAGAGATGAATGAGTGGTTATATATGTAAAAATATATAAATAAAAATTAGGTAATGAAATAAAAAATAGATCATTTCCTTTTTTTGTCTTTTTATAATTTATTATTTTATTTTTTCTTATTTATATGTCAAATCTCATCTTTTAATTTGTGATTTTGTTACGTCAGTGTCATGTCATTATAATTGAATTATACACACTTTATATTTTTGACAAATAAGCATTTTGTGTTTAATAGGTACATATTTTGAATAGTTTAAGTGTTCAATAGGAACTGATTTTAGTTGAGGTATTTCAGTGAAAAATGGAGATAAGTTTAAGTGTTTATTCATGACTGAAGCCTTTATTTTTTTATCACAACTAACTAGCAATGTAAAACTTTATTCACACCTCTTACATCTCTCTCTCTAAATTTTTCATCAATAAATATTATTCCCTCTATCCCATTTTAATTGAATTTGTGAGGTAATGAATATATATTAAGAAAAATATTCAAAGACAAAATTTGCATCATACTTTTCACTATTGTCATTTGTAAAATTATAAAAATATAATAAACAAAAGGAAAATATGAAAAAAGTTCCAAATATTCATGTTGAACTTTAAACAATTAAAATATTTTGAACATTAAAAAAAGCCTCAAAAATTTAATTAATATAGAATGGAGAGAGTAATTAATTTTTTGGGAAAAGACATAAATTTTCCCCTGAATTTGTCCCGAAAAGTCATTTACACACTTTAACTATCTAAGTGACCAATTACACACATATACTATTCAAAAGTGATAGTTTTACACACTTAAAACTGACGTGGCAAAATAAAAAATAAAAATAGGTGCGTCAGAAGAATTTTTAAAGTAAAAAAAAAATTAAAAAAAATCATTTTCTTTCTCTCTCCCCTCCAAACAAAATATTCCTTCTTCTCCCTTCATCTTCAAATGCTCACTATATTCCCTCCAAACAAAATATTCCTTCTTCCCCCTTCATCTTCAAATGCTCACTGTAAAAATTTCTACATCAACATATGAATAGAATCATGATTAAAATTAAAATTTTATAAGTTGTGAAATATATGTTTTAGATTTATTTTTGGACTTGTAATTTCAATAAATTTAATAAATGAATTTGGAAAGGGGTTGATGGTGAATAAAAGATCATGACTTGTATTTCTAACTGTAACTGAATTTCTGGTGAATTTTTTTATGGTGATTTTTGCTGGAAAAATGGAGTTGAGAGATTTGCTAGGTTCGCTGTTGGTTTTAGGTGAGAGAAATTGTTTGGTGCGGCTCTTCTTTGAAAAAAAAAAAAAGGCTGGGGAAGATGAAGCAAGGGGGTCGATTGGTTGTTGTGGGTGGGGGGTCGCGATGGTAGTTTTGGACAGAGATTTTGTCCGACATTACTGGAAAACACCACCAGTGATCAAGAAACTCCGCTCGTCGAAATCCACCAAAACAACCCCACCCAAAAGCCACCTCGTATCAGAGAACCGGCAGTCTGCCGGTAACTGTTTTCTTGCCGGAAAACTTCTATCAAAACTCACTTGGAAACAATAGTAGAGAAATTTGGCATGCTTTCTTAATCTTATGGATGAAAGCTCTTTGAAAAAAAAAAAAAAGAAGAAGAAGAAATCTATTTTGAGGGGGATGAAAACAGATCCAAATGGGTCTTATATATATATATATATATGAGAAATTCCATGTGTATTACATTAATTAATTAAAGAAAAGAAAATAAAAATGATATAAAATATTATTACTTTTGACGTGGCACTGATGTGACTCTCACATAGCACCAAGTGTAATACACCGTCTGCTGTGAGAGTGGTGTTTCAGTTTTAAGTGTGTAAAAGTATCACTTTTGAATAGCATAGGCGTGTAATAGAGCACTTAGATAGTTAAAGCGTGTAAATGACTTTTCGAGACAACTTCAAAGAAAAATTTATGTCTTTTTCCTTAATTTTTTAGATTAAATAAAATAGTCATCAGGAAAAATGAGAAAAAGGAGATTCATGATGTATGTATATATGTATATATGTATGTCTGAATTTATCTATATATGTACTAATGTGTGTGTGTGTATGAATTTATATGGAGATGTGATGATACTTCTCCTGTCCATCTTTACTTGACACCTATACTATTTTGGAATGTTCAATAATATTTGTTCACTTTATGAAATCAAGAGATAATTTTTACACTTATTTTCTAATTTACCCTTATTATTAATTATAGGTATTTCCTCATTACATTTTTCAAGATATAATATTTATTATATTCAAAAGGTACTTTGATAAAATTATTCATCATTTATTATTTTTTAATCTTTGTGTCAAGTTAATAGAGTCCAAATAAAGTTGGACGGAGGGAGTAAAACATTTAGTCCACTTGCTTGCCACATGGCCCCCTTAAGATCTGAGGAAAATATCATTGCCACGTATGCATATGCATAGAGAGTTAAAGATCTTCTTTTCTGCTCCATATCTTTTTCTCTTCTCTAAATAAACAAGACCAATACTCTTCTCTCCTCCTCCTATTTTTCTACTCCAAATATTATTTATTTTTCCCCAATATATCTTCCCAAAATTCCTTCACAAGATTTATTCACACCAGTTTTCATAATTCAAATCTCAGGTAATTTTACTTCTTAGTGTTTTTTTTTGAAAAAAAAGAGCTACCTTTTTTTTCTAATAATTTTTCTGTAATTTTAGAACAACTTACATCAATTTTTCTGGGTTTTTTCGTGTATAGATTTTGATCTGTGTTTGTTTTCTAAGATTAATTTGAGTTTTAACTTTATTATACTTGATAATATGTTTCTTTTTGTGGATTGATTTTTATCGAATGGGGAATATATACTTCTCTTTCGGCCAAAATAAATAAATACATACATATGGTTTTGATTTTTTTTATTTTTTATTTTTGGACAATTTGTGCAGGTGATAATTTTTGGTATTGAAATGAACTGCAAATACTTATTTCTGTTAATGATTTTTTTTGTTAAAAATTATCAGTACCTTCTTTTTGAGCTTTCAAAAGGGACTAATTTCGTTGTGCATTTGTGTAACGGTTTGAGGATTTTTATTTTAAAAAAAAAAATAATTTGTGCAAGTGAAATGAACTGCAAACACTTTTTTCTGTTAATGGAAAAAAGTTTTTTTTTAAAAAAAAATTTATAGGAGAAAAGGTTCATTTTGATGAATTAGTAAGGTACTAATTGAACAGTTTGAGGATTTTTTATATTAGTTCATTACATATGTACTTATATTAAAGTTAGAACCTAATTATTATCACTTAAAATCGTCATTATAAAATTCAGAACCATGAAGTTGAAATTCTAGTTTCGCCTGTGGTGCCCGGGCTGGACCATCCTTGGATTGGGATCCAAGTATGTTAAATTACAACATTTTGATCCTTGCTTTGTTGCATTTTCTCATATTACTAGAATTATTTGATTGTTGAACAGTTATATGGCTTCTTCAAGCGAAAGGTGGTATGATGGTCTTCATTTCTCTTCATTATTTTGGCATCCTCCACAAGATGCGGAGCAGCGGAAGGTGCGTTCATCTGCTTCACTACGATATCTTGATATGCTCTTTCGTTTGTTTGGGACATTTTAAATTAGCTGTGGTGACCTTTTAATTTTCTCTTTCCTGGTAAATGTGTGATTATCATCAGTATTGTGTAGAGAAGTGTACTTCCTTAGGGACTTGGATATAATATGGACTATGAAGTAAAAAAGAAAAGCACTTCTTCTAGGGAAATTTGAAAAACTATCAACAACAACAATATACCTAGTGAAATCCCACAATTGGGATCTGGGGAGGGTAAAATATACGCAAACTTTACCACTATTTCAGCTAATACTTAGTTGCTTAACTGTTATACTTATTTGTACAACATTGTGATAATTTGGTAGAAGGGTGTATAAAGGAGGTATATAATGTCACCAAACCTAATGTACTGTTGCATGTGACAAAAAAGGTCCTCTGATCTGGTTAAAGATAGGTTGAGAGAATATCATGCAAAGTGCCTATTGCTTTGCTCCATTATAGAAGATAGACAGACTATTTTCCCCGAAAATGTTTTTCTAAAAACAAATGGCTCTCCGAATGTCGAGTTATGCTCTTATTCACAGACCATACCACAATTAACGAACGATGCAGCCAAATAATAACACTCTGTATGTGATTAGAAGTCCCAATATTTAACAGTCACAAACTAATGAGGTTGAGATGAAGTCACAAGATACTACTCGAACAGCACAAATAATCTTTGCTGCACTCTCTTACAAAAAACAACTTGCTCATTGTGCAACTATCTGGATTTATCATTTGAAAGGCCTTCTTAGTTGTATTTTTTAATAAACATTAAACCTTTCTTGTTCCAACACCAAGTGAATACCTGGATACCTGGTGGAAACTTTAGCTAAAAGGATTCTCTTCAAAGGTGGTGAGGAATTTGTTAATATGATTCCAACAGTTGAGAATGCTGGTATGTCTCTGATAATGAGAAGGACTAACGTGTGGAACTTTTTCCTGGAGTTGGAAACAATGACGTTGCATAATCTAAGAGCTTAGGGTAACATTTACTTTTAAGCTCATAAAGAAATGGAATCCGAGAGGAAGAACTACTTTTCTGGTGGGAATATAATAAACTTTTAAAAGCTAATCTTGGTTTTATGAGACAATGAGGAGCATCTCTAACTAAATAGTCTTACAAAAAGCAAGTTATTGCACTATGCTTTGTTCTTTCTCATACAGGAGGTTGGATGAAGGATATAGATGTGAGATACATTTCATGGACTTTCAATTCCCCATGAGGATGGCCTAGTGGATGAGGCTCAGGAGTAACAGTTTAGAAATCCTATTTACAGTACTTAGTGTGGGCTCATTTGCTATAACCTTGGTGGCACGATTATATTTGTAACCTGTGCCTTGTGGGCTGGACATGCTATAGTTGAACTAGTCAACATGTGCACAAACTAGCCTGATGCTTCAAAAATAAAAAATAAACTCATGCCCCTTCATACTTTTTCAGATGGAGACCATACTTGCTCTAATCAACCGGGGGAGAGATTTATGTTCTTCAATTAGTCTTCCCAACCTTCTTCCTACTTAAGAAGTGAACTCATCATTCTATGTGGCGCATTTTTCATTGTGAAGGCTTGTTTATAAGTCTCAATTTTTTTTCTCAAAATCACAATTGATTCTCTGACAAGTGGGCAATATATGATTATTAGCATGTCAAAGCATGTGAAATTACATTCCTCATCTTGTACCTGGAAATTGGAATGGAAGGGTGCAGGACACTATGATGAGGGTTGCTGCTGTCTGAGACATACTTCAAACAGATGAACAAGAACTTTGTTTTGAGGGGTGCCTATACTGCATTATATTCAACAAAGAAAAATGTTAACCAAGGAACAAACAACTCTACATATTGCATAATGGCTCTTCAATAAAGTAGAGAGGAAAGACGAAAAAATGTGTTTCTTACAAGGGAAGCAAATGGTGCTTAGTGAAAAGGGACATAACCTGAAAGGTCTTACATCAGGAAGGTAGCAATTGCTTGATGATCAGAATCTCAATAAATTTGCAGAAAGATCTCTGACACAGGATCCGACCTTCCAATGCTATTTTTCTGGACTTGGATTGGATTGGATTGAATTAATCTCATTGCATTATCATCTTAAATTTTTAATGCCTGAAAGACTTCTTGCTTTTTTTGTTTACTTTCTATAGACTACCTTTTATATTTTCACTCATGAGTCATGACAAACCTCCTTTTATATTCTCTTCATAGGCTCAAATTACTGCATATGTTAAGTACTTTGGTCAGTTTACATCAGAACAGTTTCCTGAAGATATAGCTGAGGTATTCAGTAAATTCTGTCACTATCTCTGTTCATAATTTTCAATATCTGAACCAAGTTTGTTCATCTTCCCTCTAAA
This sequence comes from Solanum clarkiae, assembly GCA_011800125.2. Lineage (NCBI taxonomy): Eukaryota > Viridiplantae > Streptophyta > Magnoliopsida > Solanales > Solanaceae > Solanum > Solanum clarkiae. Next base: position 19,464,744 of record JAABOM020000012.1, on the reverse strand, counting down.
CTAACTGCATGTGTTATAAATGGCAGCTCATACGGAACCGGTATCCATCGAAGGAGAACCGACTTTTTGATGATGTTTTAGGTATTATTATTCTCACCTATTATTTAGCATCTATAGTATTGCTTCCACCTACTTGAGGATTGATTGGCTGTTTCTATGTTTTGTTGTTTGTTACAATTGCCAGCAACTTTTGTTCTTCATCACCCGGAGCATGGGCATGCTGTAGTTCATCCAATTATTTCATGCATCATTGATGGTACACTGGAATATGATAAAAGTAATCCACCTTTTGCGTCTTTTATATCATTGGTTTGCTCAAGCAGTGAGGTATGCAAATTCTTTAACAATTAACTTAACTAATCTCACTATGCTTTTTTACTCTATGATTTTTTAAAGCCCATCTTGAATATCATAATCTGAGTGTTCCTACTAATTATTAACCGTGAACAGAAGGAATATTCTGAACAATGGGCTCTTGCATGTGGAGAGATTTTACGAATCCTAACACACTACAACCGCCCGATTTTCAAAGTTGATCGTCAGGATGATGGAGCAGATAGAAGCACCAGTGGAAGCCACACTTCAACAAGTAAATCTGCCTGTAGTGAACCCGGTGTGCCTTCTATACAGCATGAGAGAAAACCTCTTAGACCATTGTCTCCATGGATCACTGATATATTGCTTGCTGCACCACTAGGGATTAGAAGCGATTACTTCCGTTGGTAAGCATTTCTCTATGTTGCTTGAGGGTTAGATATTCCATTACACCTTAAAATTCATCAAGAATGCAGGAAAAATTCACTAGAATTAGTTGATAGGAATATTTTATATCTGTTTTTCTTGTACTGGAACAGTAGGCATTTTCATCTGGTTGTCTTGGTTTAGACATTGCCCATTGGTTACTTGTCATAGTTTCTGGACAATGTTGGTTTTGGTTACTATTTACATTAGGAATAAGTTAAATTTTGGAAAGAGAAATTCACTTCAACTTTACTCTGGTCGTGCAGAATTGTTCATTGTTTCCTGATTCCTTCTGATGAAACTTCGCAATCTAATCATACTTGTGTCCTGCTGTTTTTTCCCATCTTTCTTACATATGCTTAGGCTTATTCCCTGGACGGTATGCAATGTCAATCAGTCTCCTTCAGTTTTTTTTTTTTTTTGCTATTACCATTTAGTGGGTATATGGTTTGAATTGTACTTTGTGCTCAGTTCATGTACCATCAACCTACATTACCCCTTAAAAGTTAAAAAGTAAATTTTGTGTTCAACAATTATTTCTTCCCCATTTAAGAAGTTATGGATGACCTAGAGTACTCCTTTTTTTACTCCATGATAGGTTTCTTAACCTCCTCCATATATATTTCTCTCCTAATTCGTTATGTATTTGAGAAATATAGGAGAAAAATTATTGTTGAATTGTGTCTCTAAATATTACACAGAGACCCTATTTATAGACGCTACAATACAATCTTATACCAAGTAGGATAATATTTCTATTCCTACTATTATTCTTATTCTTGTTCCTCTTCTAAGTAGGATTGTATATACCTAATCCTATTCTAATACTCTCCCTTAAGCTGGTGCATACAGGTCATATGTACCTAGCTTGTTACAAATGTAATTAATACGAGGACCGATGAGGGCTTGGTGAGATATTTGCAAGTTGATCACCCTACTTCACAAAATTGATAGTCAATCTTAATGCGGTTGGTCTTCTCATGAAATATTGAATTTGATGCATAAAGTTGATAAAACACAGATTGATAAATTCCTAAATTGCAGTGTTGAATTTTTCAAGAAGCTTGAGAAGACTATTTTAGACTATAGAGTGACTTGCACAATCGATATACAACACTGTCGGACTCCCCTTGGGCAACAAAATCAGGTGGTTGCTCTATATGGACTTCTTCCATGAGATCATCATAGAGAAAAACATTCTTAATGTCCAAGTAATTAAAAGGCCAATGGAGAACGGCAACCATAGATAAGAAAAGGGACATATGCTATTTTAGCTACGGGAGAGAAAGCATCACTCTAATCCAGGCCAAATATCTAAGTCTATCTTTTTCTTTTTCTTTTGGCAAAAGTAACCTGAAACAGAAATTGGTTGAGATTTGATATAAAAAAGATATATAAATCATCTCGAAATTGCTCCAAGAAAGTCACTGTAAAACTGGTCAGAACTTACTCATGCACTAGATTATTAGATTTGATGGCTGAAAGTGGTCATAGATTGAGAAATGCAATTATATAAATAGGATCGGAAGATGACACGACCCAACTAAGAAAGAGAATTTCGGGATGATGATAGGACCCTACTAGAAATAGAAATTATATAGGTAGGGTCGTATTGATGGCACAACCCCACTGAAAAAGAGAAATTGTATGGATAGGGTCGGAATGGTGACACGACCCAACACAAATAAGAAAGCTGTCATCGGAAAGATGGCATGGTACTATGGAAATTGAATATGAAAAAGTAGTCACCGGAAAGATGGCACGATGCTACACAAATTGGATATGAGGAGTCCCTGAAAAGATGCACGATGCTGTGCAAATTAGATATGAGAAAATAGTCACTAGAAAGATACCTGGTGATCCAACTTTTTCTAATATAATCTTTGGCTAAACGGGCGGTATATATAGTTTCATAGCTATCCGCCGCTGGCAGCAGAAGCTCTTTGATTTTCTATTAGGACTGTAGAAGCTCTCAAACCATGTGAGAAATATAGGAGAAAAATATTATTGAATTGTGTCTCTACATTATTACATAGAGACCTTATTTATAGACACTACAATACAATCCTATACCAAGTAGGATACTATTTACTATTCCTATTCTTACTACTGTTCTTATTCCTATTCCTCTTAGAATTGTATATACCGATTCCTATTCTAATAATTTATGGTTCTTTATGAGAGAATAATGTTCAAGTTCCTTAATGGCAGGCATGTTGCCAGTTCTTTCCTGTTATGAATAACCTTTAGAAGAACTTCTATATATTTCTTGTGCATTGCACATTAAACTGCAAGGGCCATAACTCAAAAGAACCACATGGATAATGCATCTAAACAGTACCACAGAGACATTGATGTCTTCTGCTTTTGAGTAATGTTTCAAAGGCTTGCTTGCAGAGAGCTTAAGCTCTAGGTTCAAAATAGGTTGTGCATTCGCTTCTCTAAATCAGCGCATCGGTGCAAGCGCCAAGGCATGCACTTCATCATCCATGGGTTCTGTCTAGAAGAGAGCAATTTTAAGCATAAAAAACTTCACCCAACTGTCTCTTTCTATTCTTTTGTCAAAATAATTGTGGTTTGGGTTGTCCTGGTGTGTGTGTGTATACTGTATACTATTTCCCTTCAATTGCGCTTATCTTTGCTAAAGCCCAGGCTTTATCAGTGCGTTGCGTCTAAAGCCCCTTATAGACTTCAGAAAGCTCATCTTCTCTTCACTTTTCTCCTTTGGTAACACTTCTTTGAGTCCATTTAATTCCTTCAGGACTTCTCCGAATGCTAGTCAACATTTATCTTCTCTTTGGTGTTCTTCAAATTTACGATGACACTATCATTTTATAGATCTAGAATATATTTCATTGAGATTCTCTAAATTGGTAACTAATAGAGTTTGAGATTGATGAACAAGAATAACCGAAAACTACACTATCCTGCTAAATGCTGTGAAAATCTGTGCAGGTGTGGCGGTGTTATGGGAAAGTATGCTGCTGGAGATCTCAAGCCCCCATCAAGTGGTGTGTGGACTTCTATTTCACGAAATATTCGCTTCTGTTTGTGGCTCTAGATCTGCATTTACAATTTGTAGTTATTTATGCCTAGTTGTACAATTTCTACGGACATTGTTAACATGCATGAAAAATCAGTGCAAGAAGTCCTTTCTTACCATGCTGGGTAAAAGTGGTACTGGATTGTTGATCTCTTTTTACTTGCCTGTGTATATTCATCAACTAGCTAGTGAAATAATGCTACGGCCTCATGTTTCTTATCCAGTCTTGCAGACGAAATATAATCTCCCTGACATTAAGAAACAGTTGTGCCTGACCGTATTGCAGTTTCCCACTAATTGTGATTATGTGAAAGAATCTAAGCATTCACCCCTAAAACCTTGAGGCACTGGGTGGAAAACTCCAAGATCTTTACAAGACTTTGGAAGCCCTTGCACAACCTACTTGGGACAAATATATAGCTGAATAGTCAATACCTTTTTGCACACTAAGATTCATACATTAACTCTAGTGTGGACTCACTGGTGAGTAATTGGCTAACCAAAGGATGTGTTTGATGCTATGTGAATATTATGAGTATCCAACTCAAACTCAAAATCTTAAGTCTAATGGGTATAATAGCTAAAAACCTTAATAAATTTATTTGGAAGCTTTTGCACAATTGCTGTAGGAAGTAATATAACTCAAACATAACTCAACAGATAATCTACCTTTTCTTTGTTCTCTTCATTTTCTTCCACTTGTCCCTCCGATTAGATGTAGAGTGAAGGCTAAGATATTAGTTTAAAGTGTTTTCATATGTTAGAATTGCATCAGAGCTGTTATTGACTCGAAAGTTTATTTTAGCTGCTTCTCGTGGGTCTGGGAAGCATCCACAACTACTGCCTTCAACTCCAAGGTGGGCTGTTGCTAATGGTGCCGGTGTAATTTTGAGTGTTTGTGATGAGGAAGTTGCTCGCTACGAGACTGCTACCTTGACTGCAGCTGCTGTTCCTGCACTTCTGCTTCCGCCTCCAACAACGCCTATGGATGAGCACCTTGTTGCAGGACTACCACCTCTTGAGCCATATGCACGCTTATTTCATCGGTAAGACAGTAAAAGCATGAATTAACTTAACTTTACAGTTTTGAAATAAGGAACTCATTTTAACTTCTGATGCTGGATTAGATATTATGCAATTGCAAGTCCAAGTGCCACACAGAGGCTTCTTGTTGGACTTTTAGAAGCTCCACCATCTTGGGCTCCTGATGCACTTGATGCTGCGGTACAACTAGTGGAACTTCTGCGAGCAGCTGAAGATTATGCATCTGGATTGCGTGTAAGTTTTTACGTCAAAGTATTCTAATATGTGAAAATCAATCTGCTATATGTCTCGACATCTTAGCATTTATATTCATTTCTCTGTTTTCATTGTGGTTCTTTATACAGCAGTAAGGTTATTCTGTATAAACTTCTACATTATGTTGGAACTCATAGATTGAATTTTTCTGTATGAATTGTATATAAACTTGTGCCAAACTACTATGCTCTCTTATTCTGATTGAGCATATGTTTAGACATGTAGACATAAAGAATTGACTGTTTGCAGTCTTGATATTTCGCCAATTCCAGTTTGTTAAATTGTCATAGTTGCCTCTCTATAAGAGCTTAAGTTTTTAGCAAGGGACGATTTTATTTTATTACTTCATTTGCTGTTCTGATTTTCCTTTTACCAAATGAATAAATTAGGGCTTTTTCCAACTTTGTCCCATTGGCCAAAATTAACTATGAGCTCAGCCAAATTACACAAAAACTATACACTAATTATGTATATTTATATTTAATATGCACAGCCTATACATTTGCTGGCTATTTTGTTTAGACCACTGAAAGACATTGGATTCAATTATATCCTTTTTTATTGGTGGGTGATGGTGATTATATTAGACATGTGTCTTAATGGAGCTGCGTGGATAGTGAGGATTCATATAGCCGATTCCAACTAGCTTGGGTTTAAGGCATTGTTAGCGCCGGTACCTTGATAGTTGAACCAAGGTTCTCTTCATACTGTAGTACCATGTTGAAATATGTTAACCGTCTATCAGTGTTTAAACTGCCAGAGGGCTATAATTAAATACTACAAATAATAAATGTGAGATATGAGAGAAGAATTTGGTAGAATGCATGAGGAGAGTGTCTTATGCGTAGTGTTTATATAGACATGTACAAGGTATTCAGCAAGACTATAGTCCAAGTTAGCACACATCTAATCTTACATGTGCCTGTTATTTCTGATGCCTTCTGTCAAGTTGGTGTCAAGCTTGTTATGTATGAAACTAGTTCAGGGATTTGCAGGTGGTTTGGTCACGATTCCTGTTAGGTGTGATTCTCTAGGATTAAGTCTGTTAAAAGAGGACAAAGTAGACTCAGAATCACATGGAAGGGTGTTGTCTAAAAAGACCTATTATATCTCAGAATTCATACACAATTTTCTTATAGATTTGTTTGTCAGTAGAACATAGAGAGAACTTCTAGTTTTAGAGAGTCTGTTATTAGAATGGAATGGTCCGAAATGTACCAAAATGGATACTGAGGATCCATATAGCCAACCCCGAGTAGTGTAGAATTGAAGCATATAGTTGTTGTTGTGAACTTCTGTCTCCTTGCTATCAGCTATTTTTGAAATACTTTGCATAAACTATGACCTCTGAAATGTTCTCCACAAAAACGTATTCAATTATTAAGGAATTTGATTGATTCTGTTGCTTGAGTTCACCTTTCTATCCTCAATTAGTGGAAGTATTCTTTTATTGCTCCTTTTAATAGAATTCCTAACATTTTATGTATTGCGAAAGCTTCCTAGGAATTGGATGCATTTGCATTTCTTGCGTGCAATTGGAATTGCCATGTCCATGAGAGCAGGAATTGCTGCAGATTCTGCAGCAGCCTTACTTTTCCGAATACTTTCTCAACCTGCTTTGCTTTTCCCCCCCTTAAAGCAAGTTGAAGGAATTGAAGTTCAACATGAACCTCCGGGTGCTGACACTTCATGTAATAAAAAGCAGGTACTTCTGTCAGTTATGATTGTTGAGTTTATCAATATGCTAGTTCTTCCGTTCTGTGGATTTCTTCTTTTTATTTGGATATATATATGTTTGGCCTACGTGATTACCATAGTTGTTATTCTTCAGAGAGAAATGCCTGCCGCAGAAGCCACAGTAGAAGCCACTGCCCAAGGGATTGCATCAATGCTTTGTGCACATGGTCCAGAGGTTGAATGGAGAATATGTACCATCTGGGAAGCTGCTTATGGCTTGATTCCTTTAAGTTCATCTGCAGTTGATCTCCCTGAGATTGTAGTCGCGACCCCTTTACAACCACCCATTTTGTCATGGAACTTGTATATACCCCTTCTTAAGGTTCTAGAGTATCTTCCTCGGGGGAGTCCATCTGAAACTTGTCTTATGAAAATATTTGTTGCAACCGTCGAAGCAATTCTTCAGAGAACGTTCCCGCCTGATTCCTCTAGAGAAGAAGCCAGAAAAACCAGATATGTTTTCGGCTCTGCCTTCAAAAATCTTGCTGTGGCCGAACTGCGAACCATGGTTCATTCATTGTTCTTGGAGTCATGTGCTTCTGTTGAGCTTGCATCTCGACTACTTTTTGTTATTTTAACAGTATGTGTCAGTCATGAAGCAAAACCAAACGGGAATAAAAGGCCTAAAGGTGAAGATTCTCACGCACCTAGTGAAATAGGGGTAGATACATTGGCAACCCTCGGGAAACAGAGACAGTTAGGAAGTAAGAAAGTGAAAAAACAAGGACCTATTGCAGCATTTGATTCTTATGTTCTTGCTGCTGTCTGTGCACTTTCTTGCGAACTTCAGCTCTTCACTTTGATTTCAAGAGGGACTAATCATCCAGATCCAAAAATCATCATGGATGAAGCAAAGCCTGCAACCGATTCATCAATTGAGCTAAGTAACGGGATTCATTCTGCCGTCTATCATACTCGGAGGATATTGGAAATTTTGGAGGCACTTTTTTCTCTTAAACCATCGTCTGTTGGAACCTCATGGAGCTTCAGCTCAAATGAGATAGTTGCTGCAGCTATGGTAGCTGCTCATATTTCTGATCTGTTTAAACGCTCCAAGGCGTGCATGCACTCTCTTTCTATTTTGATACGATGTAAGTGGGATAATGAAATTCATACCAGGGCATCGTCGCTTTATAACCTAATTGATATTCATAGCAAGACTGTTGCATCAATTGTCAACAAGGCTGAACCATTGGAAGCTTATTTAATACATGCACCAGTTCTCAAGGGGCGGCCCAGATGCCTTAATGGGAAAAAACATTATAAATACACAAGTTGTAATTGCTTAACGTCAGAACAGCCATCAGGGTCTCTGTGTAAAGACTCCTATGATTGCAAAGGTTCACTTGTGTGTGAGAAAGCTTCAGACTCGAGTTCACACTCAAGTGAGTTTGCTGGGTGCACCATCAGCAAGGTGTTTGCAAATTTCTCCTTGGATGCTTCAGATTTGGCCAATTTTCTGACAAAGGACAGGCATTTTGGATTTAACTGCAATGCAAAAGATCTTTTAAAATCAGTACTTGCAGAGAAACAAGAATTATGTTTTTCTGTTGTCTCATTGCTCTGGCACAAGTTGATCGCATCACCTGAAACACAACCCAGTGCAGAAAGCACTTCCGCCCAGCAAGGATGGAGACAGGTACCTACCTTGTTACTTCGAAATGTTAATCTCTGTAAATGAATTAGTATTTTCTGTGATAATTGCTTCTCATTTTCAAATAAGAGACAACATACCTGATAGCATATGCTATGTGCAATGCCAATGACATATCTTGGTATCCCAGTTTGCTAGTTTGAAGTTGATTTTTCCGTAGGTATTCCTGCTTGGAACTTCTCTAGAAGTTTCAGAAGGTGTTTGGTCATAAGTTTTGGCGCCACAGATGTGAACCTTTTTTCATGCAGAACAAACACCCTCAAAACAACATTATCTGGTCACTAGCCTTTTAATTTGAGTATACAAAGATTTTCCATTTCTTTACATGTGCAGTAAAATCCCATTTCCTTTTCCTGCAACATCACGTACCCTCTTTCTCTCTGTGCATGGGATATTGGTTTTTGCTAGGAAGAGCCTTGTTTGCTGAACTTACTCTTTTGGCTGAAATCAGGAAAAAAAAATTATTGGTAACTCCAACTTTACTTCCCTCAAAACTTCATTTTAAAAGAAAAAATAAAAACATTACCTCCCTCAAACATGCCAAAAGAGACTGGAGAATGATATGAACCTTTCTTGTTTGGTCATGTTAGCACCAGTCTCTTCTTCTATTTAGGTTTCTCTATGGATATGAATTTTTTATCTCAAGCCATTCACTCAGGCAGTATAACATAGGGGTTTAGACGAACCCAGTAACTTTTGTGTAGACCCTCTATCTGTATTAGAAAATCCAGTAGATATGCATAATATATTTTACGTGTGAACCCAGTTACAAAAACAAGTGGATGGTTCAGCAATAAGGAAGAGATAACCAAATCCCTCTGATTCCCGAGATGTGTTGGAACCCACTTGCGTTACAAGAAAACATAAACCAGCATCAGTTTTCTCGTGTGTTGCCTGAGTTTTTTCCTTTTGCTCAATGCAGATCTTCTCTTTAAAGTTTTAATTTTTAAGAACAAAACATAAAAGGAACAAATTAAAAAAGCAAAAAGCACTTCCTCTCCAAAACAAAAGGAGATTATTGTTTCTTCAAACCCAAAATGAGATTTTCCAAGAGAAGTTATGGTTCTTACTTTTTAAAATATATATTGAATATCGTCACTTGTTCCTTGATTTGGTGGTTAATATATATTAGTTTGAGGTTGTCATCCCAAATTTAGAACCCATAAACCTCAAATCCTAGTTCCCGGTCTCTGCATTCACTCCATACACAAAATGTATGTCCATCCAAAATAGTAGTAACTCCAAAACCCTTAATTAGAACTGTACAGGCAGCATGACAAGCAAATCCTTGAACTCTTTTCATGTAACAGGCGAGAATGTTATAATGGTCGAAACTGAACTTGTTAGATTGGGAGTCAAAATGAGAAAATGTTGCTTTTACGATTATTGTGTAGTGGTTTGTGATAGCATGAAAAATGTCCATAATCAAGTTAGAGCACATGTTGCTTTTGCATTATATATTTGGATACACAAGATACGTATTAGCTTTTTGTATGGTGCTAACAATCTTCCATAACTACAGGTGGTTGATGCACTATGCAATGTTGTATCAGCATCACCTGGAAAAGCTGCAACTGCCATTGTTCTTCAGGTCCAGATTTCGCTTAACTGTACTTGGTCATAATAGATCATGATCATTTTTTATTAGGCTGCTGCTACTATGCAAAATTTCTATTTATTTGGATCCAAAGGCTTAACAGATGTACCTACTATTTCAAAAAATCACATTTTTCGGGAAAAGGGACAAGTTTGTCCCTGTCCTATCCGAAATTGAGAAAACATTGCCCTCTGTTGAACTTTTTGTCTAATATTACACCACCATCAGGAAAAGCGTCTCTTTGTTTTCCTTGACTCCTAATGAAACTCCAACTTGAGGGTAAATTTTAAACTATAGTCGAAAGAGAGATAATTTTGGACCTTTTTTCTCAAAGAATTTGGACACATGGAGTCCGCCTTTTTCATGTTGGTGCTCTGGCAATAAAAAGAAAAAATATAAGACGATTTGCTTTCGGCAAGGGCAATAATATTTAATGGATTCAAAGTGTAATGGAGGAAAAAAATGAGCAATTCTGCATAATTTAGGGGCAAATTCTGGAAATTTTCCCTTTTCTCCATCATATTGTTGGCCTTATCAATGACAAATACATCTTTTTATGCTTATGGTTACAGTACTTGGCTGGATCTAGAGTTTCTTTGTTGCATGCATTAATAGTTATCATCACTTTACTTCTAGGTGTAAGTAGGTCTTCATTACCATATTTGTTTGGTCACTTTCTTGTTAAACTTTACTTGTCAGGCTGAGAGGGAATTGCAACCATGGATTGCTAAAGATGATGATCTTGGTCAGAAAATGTGGAGAGTTAATCAACGTATAGTAAAATTGATCGCAGAACTGATAAGGAACCATGATATAGCAGAATCTTTGGTAATTCTGGCTAGTAACCCAGACCTCCTTTTACGGGCCACAGACGGGATGCTTGTCGATGGAGAAGCATGCACCTTACCACAGCTGGAGGTAATGACATCTTTAGATTTCTGGTTGAGAGGTAACATATTTTATACTTCTTATTTCTCACCTGATGAATCTATGATTCAGAAAGCTAAGACTTCCTATATGTTTTTGAGTGTTTGAATATGTCCAAGGATGATTGATTCATCATATTCAGTGACTTCTGCATTTTCTGATATATTTACATCCTTGCTCTTCAAAAAATATTGAGCAGCTTTTGGAAGTGACAGCTAGGGCTATTCAACCGGTGCTTGACTGGGGAGAATCTGGGCAGTCGGTTGCTGATGGCCTCACAAACCTATTGAAGGTGATACCCTTTGCTAAACTTGGTTCAGATTGGGAAACGATAAGAGTGTTTGGTATGAGGGAAAATGTTTTCTTGGAGATCTAGTGGGTTTCTTACTTATTTTCTAGTGTTTGGTAAATAAACAAAAAAATATAGTCCCGAAAGTATTTATATGTTATCTAGGAACTAGGAGAACTGTATGGAAAGTGGAACAGTTGGGGGTTGGGGATGTTTGTTAGGTGAGGGAGACTATGAACTTGGAGTGTCACTTATGAAACTTGTTTTCCTTACTTCCATTAAGGAAGTTATTTTTCTGGATAATCCCCAAAAATATCTACAAACTAAAGAGCATCTAGAGTCTCAGCCACCTCCTACGAAGGGCGCCAAGAGCATCTAGACCTCAGGCGCCAGCAAAAAAAAAAAAAAACAAAGAAACAAAAAAACAGCACCTCAAAACTAATTACAGAATCTAAGAGTCAACATTTGACAGTTCCTAGCCTTCCTAGAGCTTGAAACTAACTCTAGTCTCTCTTTCATCCCTTTTTCATGTATAACAGCAAACTCAGCATTTCCAATTAATTGCCTAAACAATTTCCAATTCTCAAGTATAGTGTATCAAAGCACCATACATTAGCAGCTACAACTTCCTTCTTGAACCGTCTCCGATATCTTCTTCATCCCGCTCAGGCTATGTTTAGCAGTTTTCTGTGGTAAAGATGCACCAATCCAAGTAGCCAAAGCAGTCCTCACAGTAGTTATCCATTGACAGTCTGCAAATAGGTGCTGATGAGTCTCAGAAATCCTTTCATCATATAAAAAACACACATCATCATGAACTGGACCTGTAGTCTGTGCAGCCTTTCTTTGGTTAAAAGCTTTGTCCTGGTATGCCAACCAAACTATCTATCTCTGCCTTGGCCACATGATTGAATTCCTGACCAATTCAGCTTCAGCCAATCCATTTAGATCACCAAGCATGGCATTGTTTACCTACTTGGCATTGAGTACGAAGCATTAGGAGTTGGTCAATCTCTCCTTGATACCGGTGCACCATCGACCCTTTAAGAGAAATCAACTTCTTCCTTCGTCCCGTACAAAGTACCAACTGCGAGGCGGAGTATGTTCCCAAATATCATCATTTTAAGGAACGTGCTTTCCTAGAGAAAATGTTTCCCAAAATGTTTTGATCAACCAAACATGAGAAAATTAGGAATGCATCTCCATACCAAACACCTTAAGAGTGAAAAAAGTGATCTTATATTCTTGAATTTTATTTTAGCATTTGATGATAAGATAAACTTGGGGACAATAATAACTAGGTTCCTTTGGGTTATAATACACTGCAGTGTCGCTTACCTGCCACAGTTCGCTGTGTTTCTCATCCAAGTGCGCATGTCCGTGCTCTCAGTACATCAGTTCTTCGTGACATTATGTATGCTGGTTCAGTAAAACCAAGTGCTAAACAAGCAGCAGATGTAAATGGCATCCACAATCCTGCTTATCAGTACCTTAGCATAAGCATCATTGATTGGAAAGCGGATATTGAGAAGTGTTTGATGTGGGAAGCTAATAACCGACTTGAAAATGGGATGTCTGCTCAATTTCTTGACACTGCTGCTAGGGAATTAGGCTGTACTATATCAGTCTGACAACTCACTTTTCTGGGGCATATATTAGGTCTCTCTGTACCATAGCTATCTCGTATGAGTTTTTAGTTAGAAAATGATGTTTTAGAGTCCTTCGACACATCCATGATTGTTGTATAATGGCATGTAGATAGTCCACTTGTTTTTCTTTTTCATTTGGTTCAGATTATGTTTGCAAACATGATTGTTGAAATAAGTAGATGTAGCAGTTTAATATTCGAGTGACCTACAAAAGGCTGGCTGAGTTTTAGAATTGAATTTTTCTTATCATGTAATATCTGTCTTATTTGTATTGTACATTTAGCAGATAAATGATCTATGCAGCTTTGTTTTTTTGTCTTCCTTTCATTTCCTTCTTGATCTGGTTTCTGATTTAGATAACTAATGGTTTTGTGAATGGTCTTGAAATCTGGGATTAATTTGTGTCAACTAGTCTTAGTGATCCAACATGGTTTTTTTGGTGCTATATTCTTCCATTTGTCGGAAACAGTCTCTCTATACCTCTATAAGGTAGTGGTAAGGTTTGGGTACATTTTACTTTCTCCGGATCTCACTTGTGGAATTTGACTGGGTACGTCGTCGTTGTACATTCTTCCATTTGTAGATGGCTTAGAACAAGTTAAATGGGCTAATGCCCAGTAATCATCGTTTTTATACATTTTGAATCCTTTTTCACTTTTATTTTTATTTGATATTCGATATGATGACGACATGAGTCGAGCTTAAATGCAGCAATGAGGACTCCCAACATATTTGGAATACAAATTTTGCTGAGCTATTAGTCAGCTCACCAAAAGATTCGCATCAAATGGTGTACCGAAGTTTTGCCTCATCTGCATATCAGATCCTTTAAATATGCATTATTTTAAAAGGATTCGATATAACACTCAGTGATATATTTGGAGAGTCCGAGCAACATTAGCTAAAACTTAAAAGCTGGAATTCCCATGTTTTAGCCATTCCTTTGGGGACTAGGATGTGTTTGGTAGATATTTTACAATTTTTTATGGTTGATTAGTCCACAAAAAAAAATATAAAAAAAATGAACAAATATTTTCTATGAAAACAAGTTCCTTAAAATGTCTTTCTAGTGAAACTACGAATGCTAGGGTGTTGGTGAAAAATTAAAAAAGGAGCTGTGGCACTTTTGGAGTAGTGTCATTATTCTACAGGAGTAACTGTAGTTAGCCATGTCTGAAAAATAACCTTCACTTTGATCTAGCAATAAACCAGTTACAAAGATCCCATGCATTGCACGGACCAATAGTTATTCATAAATTTATTTTTTAATGATATAATTAAATATTTTTAAAATTTCTCGTTAAGTGTAAAATTAATACTTAATAAATATATTATTAATATTAATTAAATTTTAAATTTCATTATCAAGTG
>JAABOM020000012.1:19421667-19437217 GCA_011800125.2 Solanum clarkiae | reverse complement strand
GACCGCAATTGTAATCACGGGGTCAGGAGATTATTGCATAATAAAGAGTGTTCCCTATGTTTAAATGTTGTGTATCTTGATTGACAATTGTGGTTGAGCCACTCACTCCCTTCGTAAGTACTTTTGATACTGACTTGGTATGTAATCAACAAAACAATCGTGACTGTTAAAAAAAAACAAAAGGTCTATGGATCTTGATTGGACTGTGCAGTGAAGTATTTCCTGATACTCAATATTATTTAGTCATGGCTTTACACTAGCTCATGCCAGCAAGTATTTGGTTTCTAAGCATAGACTTTAAGGCTTCTAGATGTTTTTCTTGGAAGACATCAATTCCATTTCAAAAATGTTTTTTCTTTGAAGACATGCTGTGATCTGTAATGATGAATTATTTTTCTTTTGTTTGTCAGGATTGTAGCTTTTGATTAATCTTTGCATGTTGTCCTTTTGACAGTGTTTCATAATAACTAATCTCACATTGTTTCAATAGGAAAAACTGTATCAGTGGATCTTGAGGCAACAAGAGAGTGGATCCAGAGTAACAACTGTTGACATAATGAACTACCTGCAGGTTTATTTTCTATTATCTCGATTATGTAGCCACCTTTTTCATGGTTGATATTTTTGATTTTTCTTTCATGTTTATATATGGAGCTTCGGCTTCTTAGCATAGAGCAGATGAGTTCCTTATTCTCCTTAAAAGGTCAAGAAACTCTTGAAAGCTTGATCATGATCTTTTGTAGTCCATGAATCGCCAACCCTTTTTCCAACCAAAAAAAAAGGGAACAGCTATGGAGTCTCAATTCTTATATTTTTTGGGGCCAGTTAGAAAATTGACGCTGCCACAAACTCTCAAATTTCTCTTTTGTGGATAGTGATATTGTAGATTGCTGACGAGAAGAATAAAATTGTTTTTGTATGTTAATCAACATTTTCATCTTGAAATCCTTGAAATAGTAATCAAGATAATATGTCTGTTTGGTTTGAGGAGTTGTGTTCTCACTTTTTTAGTACTTGGGATCAAGAATGGAGCATGTCCAAATCTGCTTCTTAGAAATATTTAAGGAATGACTATCTGGAAATGATGAATGAATTCAAATTTATTAAAGAAGTGCAGGAATTAAAGAGCACGAGATTTTAGGTACTACCCAGATTCCTTCTACGCAAAGATTCTTGGGATCTGGTTATCCAGAACTGGTGCTGCATCTACAGATTTAAATTGAGACTTTTTGAGTATTGTTGCAAATGCCTAATTACTTCTAGGAGAGTGAGAAACCGTTGGCTCCTCTATAGTTTTTGTGTGTGCAATCATTTGAGGTAGACACCATTGGAGCTTCAAGAATTCTGGGAAGTATATTGTTGAAACAATTGACCTTATTGTTCAGCGAGTGAAGATCACAATTCAAAAACAAGACACTATTGATGATAATGTGTCTGTCTTCCATAGTTGCCTCTAGTGTCTCCACCAACTTTTGAATCCAAGATTACAGACTAGTTTGTATCCATAAAAGGGACTTCTATTTGGATTTGGTCTTATCTGTTATTTTAGCTGTAAGTTTATCTATTATTTTCAAGCCTTAGAAACCTCTGTCAGAAAGGAAAGGTAAGACTTCTTACAATAGACCCTTGTGGTCGGGCCCTTCCCTAGACCCTACGCATAGCAGGAACTTTAGTGCACCGGGATTGCCCTTTTTTTTAAGTTTTTCTGCAGTGAAGTAACAAATTAATCTTGCTCACTAATCAAAGAAAGAAACCTTCCTTGCTCATACACAATTTGAGGACCAGCTATTTATTTTCTTGCAATGACAGGTATTTTACTTCTCTGTAATGGTTGAAATAGGTGCTCTTCAGAGAACTGTAATTGCACTGGGAAACTTCCCCCTTCCTTTTTGATATGTAGGACATTTTCAGTGGCGATGAGAATTGATGTTTGGTGTTGGTGGATATTCTTTTTAGTTGCTTCCGATTAGCTTTACAGAAGTCATTGTGGATGATAACTAGCAGAAACTGATTTTTAGCTTAATCTCGTTAAATTTGTTATGCTTTAAGTCTGGAGAAATCATCACTTTTCATCCCAGATGACAAATCTTTTGAAATTATAAATATCAGTGACAGCGCTTTTAGAAAATTCTCTGTCCTAATGGTTCTTTATTACCAACCGCACTGGGCATTTCTCAAGAAAAATCATGACTGATGAAGTTAACATTAGAATGGGTCTATGAAAATTTCAACCAATTCTCAAGGGCTAAAGGGAAACTTTACAAAAGCCTGTGAAGGAAACAGCAAGCATGCCTGTATGGAGTACATCAAAATCACAACATTCATGGGTGATTTGTGAGAATGGAAGGTTGGCTGATTGGAAGTTGGCGGTGATCATTCCAGAAGCTGTGTACAACAGTGGTTGGATAGACATTGCTATGAGGATATTACATGGGCATCGAAGAAAACCCAAAATCATTCAACTTCCGACACCTTTACTAAAATTGTATTTCAAGACAATGAAATTATACTACTATAGAGTAGACCTGATCACCTGAAAAATGGCAGAATCAACGGAGTCTCAGAATAACATAGATATCAGCCTTCACCCCCTGAGTAGATAATGATTTACGTGGGGCAGGGTAATCATGAAACCTTGGTTGATATATCTGGTGGTTTCTCGTTGTAGATTCAGTGATCCATTTGATCACAGTCCAAATCCTTAGGTGATTTAGAAATGGCTCATATCTCGATGACAAGGGCGCATGACTCAGACCGGCCCCATTGACCATAACCTGTTCTTGCTTGAATGCCCATCTAAACAGACAGGTAAAATCAAGAATGGAGATTGGTTGAGGAGTGGACGTCACTTGAAACTTGAATGGTGGTTGCTGACTGTCAGAACTGGACAAGAAAGCAAAAGTTAGGAGCATCTCTAGATAAAAGTCCTTGGCATCCCATTCCGTGCATGGTCTTTGGACACACTGAAGTTTATCGGTGAGGAGTGTGGTGGATATGTTGGCAGTCATGAAGATACAAAATACAAGAACCACTTAGTTTGGGAAAAAAATTGTATTAGGAATTTAGAACAGAAGTTCGTGTCAATGGTGGACTTAGATGTACCTGGAGATATGAAATCACAACTTTACCAAAATCCAATCTACTCTGATGCTGACAAGTAACACTACTATGACCATTGACAAAGTTGTTTAAAGAAAGACAACTAATGAGTAATGTGAAGCCCTCAACAGTTGCACCAACTAGCTGGTCAGATAAAAGGTATGTGTACCGAGTAGCCTTTAATTCAAATTTGCCTAATGAAACTGATGAGCTGACATGTAGTCAAATTTACATTCAACCTATTGTCAGCAAAAGCCAGGCTACATTGTGCTAAGAATTTGAACCATATGACAGAGGCCCAACTTAAAGCTTCTAGAACTATAGGAGAGTATTCTTATGAAACAAAAGGAACTAGAATTATATTGATACTCAAACTGGAGTTTGTCAATTTCCCGGCAGATTTGAGTCTACGAAAGGACTCAAACCTGGGTCTTTATGGACCTCATACCAACATAAAAGGAATGATCTATGAAATGAGTTGGCTGGAACCTGGGGTTTATGGTCTGATAAGTGGGAAGATTGTTTATAAATTTGAAAGTGAGGTTGAATTGCACAAGAAGATTCAGGGAAGGAGTACTTTCTCAAAGCTACTGAAGACTTATGCATAATTGAGTAACCTTTGCAGGGAGCTCAATATACTTGGTCAAGATGGGAACTTCTATCCAAGCTTCAAGAATTGATAGATTCTATTTGTACTTTGAGAATATGTGGGACAGAGGAACTTATGGATAGGTCATAGGGTCAAACATTGGCGACTTTTTTTATAGTGTAGTAGGAACCTAAACGTTGGACTTCATCCTCACTCATAAGCTAAGGAATCTTAAGAAAGACATTAGCAACTAGAATAGGGTTATTTTGACAAATTGAAGCTAGGAGAAGATTGCCCGGAGTTTCAGTTAATAGAATTCAAACCCGAGAAGGACAACAGAGAGTTCTTTATTTGAAATTGGAACTGCAGCAGATTGCAATTGTGGAAGAAACTTACTGGTGACAAAATTAAGGTGACTAGCTTAGCGAGAGTATAAGGCACAGAGTATTTTCAAAGAATGGCCAACTATAAGAAGAATTAGTAACTGCGCTAACAGGCTGAAGATGAGGGATGAATCCATTGAGGATAATTCATTGATCAAGAAGGAATTTTTGGAATTCTACTAGGATTTATACAATGAAAAGGAACCTTGGAGGCCTAATACTGACTTTGAAGGCATCTCTACACTAAGCTAAACATGGAGGAAAAGGATTCGCTAGAACGTCCCTTTGAAAATTAGAGGTGATTGAAGCATTGAAATCATGTGGTCCTGACAAGCACCAGGCCCAGATGACTTCACCATGGTTTTCTACTTAAAAACATGGTATACCATAAGAAAATATATCATGGTTGCCAACCATTCCCATCACAACTGTCACACAATTAGGTTTTGCAGTGCATAGTTATTTCCCTACTTCTAAAGAAGAGTGCCTTGGAGCTCAGGGACGACATGCTGTTAGCTTAATAGGAGGTGTATATAAACTGACTTCAAAGAGTCTAGCATAAAGGCTTATGAAGGTAATTGACAAACTAGTCTCTGGAGAACAAAATGGCTTCGTTAAGAATACGCGGATCACTGATGCCTCTTTAATTGCAAATGAGGTGATGGATTGGAGAAAGAAATGTGTGGAATTTTGTGTACTCTGAAAGCTGGGCATTGAAAATGTATTTGATCAGTTAAATTGACCTTATCTTTAGGCATCTCAAGACAAATGGGATCTAGGAAAAAATTGATAAAGTGGATTGACTAATGCATTTTAATGGTCAAGTGTTCTGTTTTGGTGAATAGAAGCCCAATTTTTTTTCTCTTCTCTAAAATAGGCTTAAGGTAGAGAGACCTCCTCTCTCTTTTCCGTTTTATTCAGGCTATGCAAGGGCTTACTAAATTGTTAGAGAGAGTTAAACAACTATATACAATAGTTACAAGGCTTTCAAATGAGGAGGAATCTTGGTAGATCAGTCATATTCTTCCATTTGTTTTTTGTTGATTGCAAATGATACTTTCTTTTTCTGTGATACTTAGAGATCACAAGTATTGGATCTTTTCAAAAAAGAAGTATTGAAACTTAACATAACATTGATGATCTTTGAGGCATCATTTGGACTTCACATCCACATGGTAAAAGCATTATCTATTCTGTGAATGAAGCTTCAGCGGGTCTGTGTAGGTTTAAATTGACCAAGGAGTAAGGCATACAATCAATTCATTCAACAAGATCTGTTCGGATGAGACCAGGAAATGAGATTGGCCTGACCTCTCGCTCGGGTGTAAGACTCCCGCTGCTTACAGATGCCCCATGCCACCTTTTGTCAATAGCTATGCTCGAGAATGAATTGTGATATAGCGACGAATAAGCCACAACTCTATTCCCCACTCAGAATACATAGGAGTTGGCCGAAATCCCATGCTGCAAAACATATACCTCCCTTACCACATATCTAAGACTCCCTTTGGTGGTCAAATTCTGATTAGGAGTGGAGTCATAGAAGAGTTTGAAAGGAGGCTTGCAAACCTGGCAAATGCAATACCTATCCATGAGTGGAAGATTAACTCTAATTAATATGTCTTAAATATTTGGATAGATGGTTTGGAAGCACATCATTTTCCTTGATAGATATCAGATTGCAAAGGACTATTGCAGATTTCTATAGGAAGCTATACTCAGAATCAGAAACTTGGAGACCTTTTGAATTTCCAAATTTCCCAGAAGTAAATGATGAAGAAAGTGATTGGCTGCAAGGACCTCTTTCAGAGACATGTGTTATCAACATGTGTGCAGTATCAAAGCTTAGCACCTTGTCTGGATGGTTTCACAGTGGGGGTTTTCAAAGAATGTTGGGGAATTCTCAGAGAAGATGTAATGTCAACTGTTTATAACTTTCACTAGAATGAGATTCTTGCAAAATTATTCAATGCCACTTTCATTGCCTTGATTCACAAGAAGAATGGTACAAAAGAAATAAAAGATTTCTGACCTATAAGCGTGATAGGTGGGCCCTACAATATCTTATCCAAGCTGTTAACAGAAAAGTTGAAATCAGTGATGGGAAGCTGATTGATGTGCACCAAATGACTTTTCTTAAAGGAAGACAAATTATGGCTGCTGAAGTATTGGCTAATGAATTAATTGACTTCAGAATTAAATCCAAGAGGCCAGGGATAGCATGGAAGCTGGACCATGTAAATCAGGAGTTTTTGCTGAATATTCTCAAATGTGTGGATTTTGAAATAAAATGGATTACTGGATAAGATTTTGCATTTCTAATGTGAATTTTCTGTTTGATCAATGGGAGTCTGGAGAGTTTCTTTAATTCTCAGAGAGGCCTTAGACAAGGTGATACAATGCATCTTCTCTATTCTTGTTAGCCCCGGAAGGCCTTAATCATATGATTAAGGTTGCACATTCAAATAACTAGATTATGGGTTTGGTGCTCAAACAAATGCTGATGAAGGAACGAAAATTCTCACATACCGTATGCAGATGATTCTTTAGTTTTCTATTAAGCTGAAGTGCGCCAGATGAGACATCTCATGGCCATCCTAACAATCTTTGAAGCTTTGTCTAGATTACATGTTAACTGGTGCAAGAGCTTTCTATATCCAATTATAATGATGTACCAACTCTGGTGCCAAGTGAGTCCTCTGCCATCAGCCTACTTGGGGATGGCTTTGGATGGCAAAAGTCTATCTCTGGAGATCTGGAATGAAGAGTTATAAGAGATGTGACAAAAAATTGTCAAGGTTTTAAGCTCAGTATCTAATTTTAGGTGGTAGAGTGACCCTCATTAACTTTTTTTGCATGCACTTCCTACGTATATGATATCTATTTTTCAATTACCCAAGGGGGTTGTGAAAAAGGATTCATAGAATGAGAATAGATTTTCTCTGGCAAGGAAATACGGAGAGTGGCAGCATTAATCTAGTTAAGTGGGTATGCTCCAACTTTAAGCAAAAAGCATGGTGGGTTGGGCATAAAGAAACTGAGACTACCCAATAGAAGTCTTTGACAAAAATGGCTATGGAGGTTCAACAATGAGAACATGGCTTTTTGAAGGATTATTCTCATTTCCCAGAAATATGGTATGTTGGATCAGTGGATTACATATGAAGTTAACAGGCCCTATGGCAGCAGTGTTTGGAGAACTATTAGAAAACAGTGGTGGCATATTTGGGGTAATGTGGAGATCATTGTGGGCAATGAGGAAGACATTTCTGAGCTGATCATTGAATTGGGCAGAACAATTTGAACTCTACCTTCCTAGTTCTTTACTCAATTACTTTACATGTCATGGTTAATCAATTACGGAACCAGCAAGGTTGCAATCTGAATTTCAGAAGAGCTCTAAATGATTGGGAAGTCGAGAGCTTTATAACTATGTTACAATTACCGGAATCTTTTGGTGGTTTGTTTGATTGTCCTCACAGAACTAGCTGGAGGTTGAATAGAAAAGGGAATTTTACAGTAAAATCTATGTACTGGAAATTGAATCAAAGAGGCCCAGTAAAGGTGAACACGGAAACTAGTCTACAAAGTAAATATTTTAGTGAAGGTGTCATGGTTTGTTTGTTTGGTGATTTGGAAAGCATGCCTAACTTAAGTTGATTTACAAAGAATAGGTCTTCAGCATTGTTCAAGATGTCTTTTGTGTGATCAGGAGGTTGAAAGCAATGAGCACTTTTTTGTACCTGCAAACTTTAAATCTGCTGCACATGTTCTTTTGCATTTGGGGATAAATTGTTAATTCCTAACACTACTTTGGGGCTCATAAACAGTTCATCAACTGTAGGGAAGAAATCAGTCCTGCGTGCATCTGGTGATTGTCTTGAAAGAAAGGAATGCAAGTTTTTTCACTAGTAGTTCTATCCACAAAATTAGGACGAACCTAGCCTGTTTTTATTACCTGTGAGTGTGGGTTTGGGGTGGTGGCAGTAGGAGATTTGGTTGAATTAATTGGCAAAGTAGGAGAATACAAAGTTTTTGGACGGGTTTTTGTTGTATCCTTTGGCTGTTTTGGTGAAGATCTAAAGTTAGCACATTTTCTTTTTGGGTGGTTTAAGTTTTTGTATGAGTAGTACAACTGTTACCGTCGTAAGAAAAAACACGGAGAGTGGACCCCACTGTTGCTTAGAATGGAGAAAATGACACCTGGTGCCCACTTTTCGGAAAGAATTTCAGGATTGGGAGGTTAGTGATCTACTAACTATGCTCAGCTCCTTAGAAGGCCACAACAGACAGACAGACTCAATTGGAGAAGCTCTAAAGGGAACAAATACACAATTAATGATGGTTGCAGACACTATCGTGCCCAGAATGGTGTGGTATTTAATTGGCCATGAGAACACGTTTGGAGAATGACGATGCCTACCAAGGTGAATTGCTTCACCTGGATAACTCTAACGGGGGATCGTCTCACTTAAGAAAACTTAAGCAAGAGGAATATTGTACTAGTAAACAGTTACTAAGTGTGAGAAAAACTCAGAAAGTGTTGATCATCTCTTCTTCCACTGCTCAGTTGCAAGTGAGATCTGGAACCTTTTCCATTCAGTTTCTGGTTAGAAATTCATTATGCTACAAACAATACTGCAAGCCTATGTAATGCAAGCCTATGAAAGTTGTTGTTTATGGAGAGTTGATAAAGCCATTAAAAAGATCTAACAGTGATTTTTTTGGGTATCTAAACAGAGAGAAATTAAAAGTGTTTTTATGGCCTCTCAACTCCAAGCTACTCCCTCAAGGTTAGATATGCTTAGTTAGTCTTTTTAGTTTGGGGTTATCTCACCCCAGTAAATAGTGCTGGCCACCTTTTGGATTTTATTAGCTTTGTGGATTTAGCACAGGCTCACAAATTATCTACCCTTCCGTAGCTTTTTCGTCTTCTTGATGCCTATTAATGAATTCTGGAGTTTTCTTGTAGCTATAGTGGGAAAATTTCTAATGCGCTTTGTTCGTTATTACTAATAATGATCTTTGTTAAAAGAGTATTAGCTTCATGTTACTTCCTCTGTCCCAATTTATCTGATAGTATGTGTTGGACACACAATTTATGGAAGAAATGACGACTTCTGAAACTTGTAATCTAAGATACACCTAGAATTTGTGTCGATATAAATAATCTCATTAAGGGTAAATTAGGCATTTTAAAGTTAAATTTGTTTCCAAGTATAAAACGGTTTTATTTTTTTGGGACTGACTACCAAGGAAAGAGTGACACATAAGTTGGACGGATGGAATATATTGAAATCTCCCCATGAGGATGTGTTTTCAGTTTTAAAAGTGTTGATTTGATTTTGATGATGCCTTTTCAGTTGTGAAAGCGTTCATTTGATTTTCTGGAATTTGATGTTGATTTTACATGGCACAGTAATTTAATACCAAAAGAGATGTCACAGCAATTAAATTTCTCAGCCTTTAATGAATTTATTGGTTTCTTCCCCATTAGGCTTTGGGGGCTTGTCTTCAGGAATTTTGTTGAAATCATGAGTGGTTTTCATCAAGGGTGTTAAAGTTAAACTTGTTTCTAAGGATAAAACAGTTTCATTTTTTTGGTACTGACCAATAAAGAAAGATTGCCTCATAAGTTGGGATGGGGAGAATATAATGAAATCTCCCCATGATGTGTTTTTAGTTTAGAAAGCATCGATCCTCTGGCATTTGATGTTGATTATTTTACATGGCGCAGTAATTTAATACCAACAGAGATGTGAAGGGCAATTAAGTTGCTCAGCCTTAGGATTAATTTATTGTTCTCTCGCATTAGGCTTTTTGGGGGCTTGTGTCTTCAAGAAATTTATTTGAATCCGGAGTGGATCTTGTAGCTGTTTTTTTATGCATTAATCCTGTCATATCTGAAAGACACATTTGTTTGAGATTAACTAATTACTGGATTATAGATTGCAATAATCATTTTGATGTATTCTAATTGCTTATTTCCAAGTTAAATTGCTCATAATGATGACTTTGTCCTCCTAGAATCTGGTTATCTTCAGAGAAATTGCAAATTATTGGCTTTTCAGCTATACTTGATCTTCCTGTCCTGCACATGTTTAAGAAATTTTCCTCCAAGGCTTGACTGATTTATTGAGAAAGGGGTATTTTTCTCTAAAAGACGGTGTTCTCATTATTCAGATTGGATACATAGAAGGTTTTTTTCTTTTATAAAATTAAATTTACTTAAATTTGTAGAAATCTTCATAGAATAAACTTTGCACAATTAACAAAAAAATTTCACCTCATGAATCCGGTTGAAGGAAAATTATTAAGGAGAAAAAAGGAAACAAGGGGCAGAAGTGTGATGATGGAAGTGTGCTCTTGACATGCTTAAATCTACCTTGGCTGGCTCAGTTTTTGGCCATTCATGGAGATCAAACTTGTGGAGATCTTTCTAGATTGTAGTTTGTTAATAAAAACCTGTCCTGCTTTCTTTCAATGTGCACCAATCTTATGGGAGTCGTGTTGGTAGTTTCTTTTAGTTGCCTATTTCACCATTCCGGTTGCCATTTTTTACAAAGATCAGTTGTACTTATCATGGATGCCGTCCAATCCTTCTTTGATATTGACAGCGCTATTTTGATGTGCCTAAAAATGCATTTCTTTATCTTGTCAGTCTGAATTGGACTATAATGGAGAGGACCAGTCAATGTCACCTAGGCCACCACCTCAGCTTTCCCAACCGTTGCATTTTACAAACTCAGGCTTCCATGTCTCTTCAGGTCCAATTGGCGTTGCAGCTCCTGGACATGGCTTACGATCTGATCATGATCAGCAACCAAAGAACAATGTTTTCTCGAATGCTCTTTCAAGCCCTGTTCGCCGAAGCCTACAAAATTATCACATTGCTCAAGGGGGTCACTTTTCAAACAATGCTCAACCTCCCAATGCTACAAGACACAATGAAACTAACTCCCAACACCAAAATAGAGATTCTAATAGTTATAACTCTGCTGATGCATCCATGGATATGCATTCCGATAGTCCAGGTCATGACTCCACCTACTGATGACATATTGTTTTGGAAGCTGGCTTTTGGCATGTGAGGGTGGTCAGATTGCAAGTTCAGGTAAGTTGAGGTATATTGTCGTGCAGGTCTCAAAGGTTTAAAAGTAGATTATGAAATTGGCTGCTTGACGATGAGACGAGAAGTGCCTAGACATCAATATCATTATGCAACTCATCGATAATCCTATTCGATGAGCACCATACCGTTTGAATATACTCCTGTTTTCAGACCAGCTAGTCTTAATTTGGATCTTTTGTGATGTTTGTGAATTGTTTCATTTGTTATCAAACTGTGTGATTGATGTCGTGTTGTTGGTTGCTTCTGTTTCTGCTTTTCTATCGGAGTAGCAGAATGGAATGCCATAAACCAATTTGCCTATGATTCTACAAGTTATGCCAGTGTAAACAGAGATATTAACCTTTGCAATCGAAGTAAAAATAGAGCATAATTTATGAGCTTGTAATTTATGCTCCTCTTCTGCACTGGAGTTTGTCTTTGTTTGAACTATTGCCATTGCTCAGGGTCTAATCCTCTTCAAGTCTTGAATTCTTTTTCGTTCTCTTTAACTCTTAACTCTAAGAGATTGTTTGGAAAACCATTGTGCAATTAAGATTTGGTGTAATTGTAAAAGACAGAAGTATAGCGGAATATATTTTGTTTGTTCAAGAAATTTATTGCTTTGATTAGGAAAACTCCTAGCCAATAAGGATTTTAAATCCTTTGGTATGCCTAGAAGGAGCCCCAAGGTGCATCATTTAGCCTTTGCAGATGACATGATAATTCTCTGCAAATCAGATGTGTGATTAATACAACTAGTTACTGAAACATTGAGGAGATATGAAGAAGTGTCGGGATGGAAAGTGGATAAAGACAGGAGTGCTATTTATCTTCATCACAATGTGACAGAAGGGGAAGCTATTGTGCCAGAGGTTGCAATGGGGAATATTGGGGAAAGATTTTCCTTTTACATATTGGGATGCCCTATATATTAAAAAGGAAAATAGAAGTTCTATCAACAACTCATTTAAAGGATAGGGTGTAAGTTACAGGCCTGGAAAGGAAAAATATTGTCCTTTGGAGAAAGAGCGATATTGATTAAACATGTGTTCCAATACACTTCAAAGCCTACTCGATCGCAAATTTTTTTTGAAGTAATTGCATTGGTGGAAGGGGCAGAGACACTGGACGAGATCATGGAGTAATTTATGTCTCCTAGAAACAAAAGGAGGGTTTGGTTTCAGGCTAATGCATGATATGTTTGTGGCTCTCTTTTGTAAATTATGGTGGAATTTCAAAACTAAAGAGTCAATTTGGAATTGGTGATATATACAACTACACAGGTGAGGATGCTATGGGACTAGAGGATTGGTCGAGGGTACAAGTTCTAATGAATTGAGGCAACTGATACAGGAAATCTTTCCACAAAAGGTGGCTTCTCATATTATAAAACCTCCAAGAATAACCATGCTGGATGTTAGAGATCAATGGATCCTTTTCCATAACATCTGCCTGGCAGTACATCAGTCTCTCATCTTTTCCTCCCTTTCTCTCACCTTTGTCCTCTCTTTCTGCAATTTCACTCGCCTCTCTCATCGCTCTTCCATTCTCTCCTTGTCCCATCTCTCTATCGCCTCTTTTTGCCCTTAACTCTCTCTCTCTCAATACGATACAAATTATAATAATTTACTATACAAACACAAATGGTAACATTCATTTATACAATATAAATGATAAGTGTCAACTATACATATCCGTTTCAGTGATACAAAATACAAATACATATCTATTTGCTGATACAAAATATTGATACAATTTTATTCGTTGATACAATTTATTTGTGATACAACTTGTATTTAGATACAAATTGTATTTGCTATTACTATTGTATTTACTATTATTATTGTATTTGTTGATACATATACATACTAATTACATATATAGACAATTATCTAGTAGCTTACATATACATACTGATTAAATATAGACAACTATATAGTAACTATATAGATACAATCGTTGATACATATACATAATAATTACATATATACAATTATCCAATATATATACAAATATAATTTGTCTCCACTCTCTCTGCCCCCTCTCTCCTCCAATTTTGCTCTCCTCTCTCCCCTCTCTCTCCCCCAATCTCGCTCGCTCCCTTCTTTCTCTCAATCTTGCTCGCCTCTCTCCTCTTTCTACATGTAACTACGCATCATAATTAGCAAGCTGTAGCTATTTTTGCTTTTCTATATTTTAAGTATTTTCTCTTTTTAAAAGATCCTCTATAAAATTTATTGACGTGGACAATCAGTGATTCAATTTCTTTCATAGCATAAAAATAAAATGTTATAGACTTATCATAAAAGAACAACAAGCATAGGTGATCCTAAACATTGAAGGAAATTCAAGAGCATCCATGAGCAAAAACTTCTCAAGTGAAATACATTCATTAACACTTACTAGGATGGAAGTAGCAAGTCATCTACAGATACATTCTTAAAAAAATAATCAAGTATTTACTTATGTATCTGCAAATGACTTACCACTTTAATTCTACATGTTAATTTAATAAGAATGTTACTTTACTTCCATAAAAGATAATGCAAAAAGTGAAAGCTTTTACAAATAAATGAGAAATATTGTAGATTCATTAAGGCCATTCACGTAACAGAGAAAAGAGTGTGGCGCCTAAGTAAAATGTAGGGTTGTCAGGGCAAAAGAAAGAAGAAGCGCTTTTATAGATCATAAAAGACTTTAAACTTTTTAAGGGATTTTACTTATGTGGAATGACTTGGGAGACCCTTGTACTTGACTCCATTTGTAAGTTGGATCGTTATACTTACGATTTTGCCAACTGAACACTTTAACTTGATGAAACTCAACATATTAAACCCCTTTCACCATTAACCAAGCTTATGTGGTAGCTTGATTGTTTACTTGGCAAAGATGCATGATTTCACGCACAAAAAGAGTGTGAAATACCATGTTTGACCAAAAAAAAAAATTAAAAAAAAAATAAAAAGACCAAAATGGAAAAAATTAAATTTAACCCCTTTCATCTTTTTCCCAGTCTGTCCTCCCCTTTCGTCCCAACTCAAACCTTCCTTGGTCTTCTTCTTCGACGAGGAAGACTCTAAAAAAAAACTCTTTATCTATTTTCACAGATTTATCTAATTTTGTATAATTACTTTTAATAAAATGATTTCAGTAAACTTAATCCAGATTTATAGATTTGAATATAGCCATCCGTTTTTTGTGAAAGAAAAATGAAGAAGAAAATAATAAGGGGAATGAAGATGATGATTGTAGGCTAGAGAGGTGGAGGAAGAGGAAAGGTGAGAGAAACATAATTTTATTTTATTAAAATAGAAAATTTATTATTTTTGTCATTTATTGTAACACCCCAATTTTTTTTTAAGCTAAGACTGAGCCATTCTTTATAGGATATCAGACTTTAGTTAATGATTCTTAATTGAGTATAAGTGTTAAAGTCAAATTCTTAATGTGGGAATAGAACTGGAGAAGATATAAGGTCACACGAACCCTCTAGTACGAAGCTAAGCTAAAAACTTTCTTAGCGTTTGAGTTCTAACGTAATATTTTATAAAACGGTAGATGGACCAGTGATTTTTAGGTTGTATATATATGCTAGGATGAATTTCTAAGTATTTAGAATATATTATATGTGATTTAGAGTCATAAGGGATCTTTTACATCAAGCCAAGTCCAAAGAATTTCTAGCAATTAAGTTTTCGTATGAGTCGATAGAAGGGTCAACTTCAAATGACTATATCTCCTAAAGTATAATGAATTAGGTAACTCCATAATATATCAAATCAAAGATATTCGAATTAGATTTTCAACACATCTGATTTTGCATTAATCAGAGTTCGGAGTAGAAAATTATGACTATTTTAGTGAAAGGGTGCAGAGCTGTCCGAAGGTCCGCGCCTGGAGCGCGTCGCGGACCCTCACTGGATGAGCTAATGACGTTTTTTTTTTTTTTTATAATTTGAGGGTATTTTTATCCTAAAATCTTTGAGGGTCTATTGAAGGTCCTAAAAAGCCCAAACGTCAGTTTTCATAATCAAAACCCTCTCCCTTCTCTCCTAAACATAAACACTCAAGAATCATCAAGAAAATCATCAAGTTAAGATTAACTTTCAAGATTCCTCCTCAAGGTAAGTTATTCTTCATGAATTTTAATCTATTCAATCCAAATTTCTTCATCTTTTGATGAAGCTCTAATAAGATTTTAAATCATAACCGAGGGTTTCAAGAAAACAAATTCAAGAATCCCAAGAAAAGGATTTCTTGACTCTTCTTTTTCAAGAATGTAGGGTTCTTTATCAAGAACTCTAAATATTCTAAGTCAATAATTCAAGAATCAAAGATAATTCTTTCAATCAATGTCCTTCCAAGTTC
>JAABOM020000012.1:19386883-19407231 GCA_011800125.2 Solanum clarkiae | reverse complement strand
GGAACAGTTAAAACACTTCATGTGGCATCAAAAGACCAGGAAGCAGACTTGTTCACTAAGAGTCTATATGGAACACATCATAAATATCTTCTTCGCAAGATAGGAGTGTTGAATCTCTTCACACTACCTAGCTTGAAGGGGATTGTTGAAAATAGTTGAGATTTGTTTTAATTGTTAGCTGTGTAATGGTGTAACAAGTTTAATTGGAGTCTAGTTAGGAAACCGTTATTTTTAACTAGACTAGTTAGATGCTGACTGTGTATGTATATATATATATATATAGTTGTACAGAGAAGAATATGACACTGTAATAATTTTCTCTCCCAAACTTGAGAAATAAGAAATATACTCATACTTTCCCATTTCTCTATCTCGAAGCTTTCTTAGACAGAATATTGATCTGGTTGATCTGGTTGCTCATTCTCTCCGATTGTTGATGGTTATGAGTGTGTAGCCTTCTTCTCAACATATGGAATTACTCGGTCATAATCAAAATCAATGGCAAAAATCATGTCTACCTCAAAATGAAGTTGACAACAATGTGGAAAATCGAGAGGAGATAACTCTAATTGATTTGGGACACGATTATTTCACTGTTAAATTGCTCAAAGAAGAAAGTGCCCAGAAAATTTTACAAAGGCCCATGGTTCATCAGCGGTTTCTTCCTATAGGTAAAAGGAGTCTGAAGACAAAGAGACAAGCTCGGCGATATGGGTATGATTACCAGAACTACCAACGGAGTTCTATGATCATCAAATCCTTGCTAAAGTAGGGAAGAAACTAGGCAAATTAGTCACGGTCCAGGCAGCGACGGCGACGGCGAAAGAGCTACAGCCTAGTGAAGGGGAAGCAAATCAAGTGACCATGGACATGGCGGATATAACAATACAAGAGCATACCCAGCAGGAGGAAGGAAAATGGCAGATAGTAGAGTTTCCAAAACGGAGAAATGCACAAAGAAAGAGAGACATTCCGAATCAACCGGCAGAATCAGGTATAAACGTCAAAATATTCAGTACGGATACAGGTAAGTATCTCGACACCCAAACTTTTAAATACCGATAAAGCCCAAACCAAGGCGAAATTCCATCAAGGAAAACTAGTAATGAGGAGAAGTTAGAATCTTCGATGAGAACACCGGCGTCGGAACTAGCTTCTCCTATCCAACAAACTGGTTTAGGAACTAGAACGACCCCTACGTCACTGGTAACATCATAAATCACAACATTATTAAAATGAAAAATAAAATCCTACAAGATAATAATAATTTCTCGGCTGGAAATTCACCCTGCCGTCTATGACAAAGAAAAACAATAATGGCCCGTCCACGTCAATGAATGACGCATCTATGCGTCTGAAAGACCCAATGGCCCACTAGCCAAGCATGACCCCCACCGTTCAAACCACCAACCACCATCCGATTAAAAATCTTGCCAAATCTGAGGGCACAAAAACGACGCACGTAAACCACTTAAAGGGAAAATCCCAAAATACCCCTACTAATTCTAGAAACGATCTAGGACCTAGTAATAGTATAGCACTGATGGAAAGCCAAATAGACCATAAATTATAAACTCAGATTTAGCTTTTCCACATCCTCCAAACAGTTCCCCAAATAAGAAAAAAGAAATTACTAACTATAATATTCCTACCGACCCCTCATCCAATACAAAGAAAGACTTGTACACTTTTTTAAATAATGTCTCAGATCCTAAACTACCAATAGTAGTAAATTCCACTGAAAAAGCAGCTACTATCCCTATTCAGTCTATCTACATTAATTTACCAGTACACGCACAAAATGCTGAGAATTCCCTATTCAGCGTATAAAGGGAGAATAAATGCACAAACTCCTTTCAATGTACGTCCAACCCCAATCCATCGTTGGAACAAACCCTTGCACTTCTAGTGCCCTTTAAACACTCCTCTCAACATGAACCCACTGTACCCAAAACTAATGATCCAAGTTTTTCCAGTGACGATAGGCGACAACACACTTTATGCGTCACCGAATCCACCACCAGACCACTATCCTCACTCTTGGGTAGAGATGAGCCTATTGGGACATGTTCTATCCTTCACTGTGGAATTAGAAGGGAAGGAAACACTAATAATAATTATCTGACATTCCTAGCTCAAGTATCGGAGGGGATGAGACTGACTATGGATAACTACAATCATCACCTCTGGATGTCGTCAGTACTTCAACCTCCACTCTCCCTTCCTCTCCCTCAACTTCCATTTTACCACATGCCCACTTGGGAGCTACCACTTTTCAACCCACTGGATCAGACTCAAGACCAGGAGAACCCAACAGTGCCTCAATTCCTGCACCAACAACTAGTCTTAGGAGAACACATGAACTACTAGATTGTTTCGGACCCTACATATGAATGTGCAACCTTTTCCAAATCTAGACCATCAGAGCGGGGGGACAGCCCGGTCCAAGTAGTTCCAAACAACGGGGCATCGACTTCTCAGGTATGGCCTCAGAACAGAATCACCTCCCCTCCCCAAGTAAAGCTGACCCAAGCACAAACAGTCGATGTAGGAGAACTAGAGGATGCAATAAGCATAATGAGGGAAACAAGGACAGAATTAGGAGTTCTGAAAGACATAAAGGTCGTGATATTCAAGGAAAGATTCGTAAAAAAATATATTCTCATCTGTTCTCCGACGCTCTTAAAAAGCTCCATAGACATAAGAACTCCCAGCAATCCGGGTGAGACTACCAACTAGGTGAGACCATTACCGAACCCACATCTCCCCGCCATAGGACCAACGAATTTGATAATATGGAACTGTAGAGGTTGTAATGAGGCTGACTTTAGAAGAAACTTCAGAGCTATGTTGGATTGGCATAACCCCCCCTCTCGCTCCCCGGTAACATTAACAGAAACCAAAATACAAAGACCAAGCTTTGCTTGATGACTTCCCTTTCACAAACATGATAGAAGTATCTGTAGTAGGAAACTCTAGTGAATTAGTTGTACTTTGGGATGATAGTATTCTGGAGTTGGATGATATATCCACTACAAACCAGGAAATCCATGCAATGATCAAGGTAGCCTTACTCAAGTTTTTTGGCTATTTTCTTGTATATATGTAGTAATTATAGAAATGATAGACATATTCTTTGTGATAATCTTAAAGCTATAAAGGAAAATTATGATGGTATATAGTTAATAAGAGGTGATTTTAACGAAATCTTGAATAATACTGAAAAAAAGGTGGAGGAGCTATGAATAACGCTCGATCCAAGGATATGTAGGACATGGTTGACTATTGTGAGCTAATAGACCTAGGGTTTAAAGGAAATAAATTCACATGGTTAAATAAAAGATATAAGAACAAACAGGCCCTTATTTTTGAAAGGCTCGATAGGTTTCTAGCTAACGAACAGTGGATCTGAAATTTCCCAAACTCTCAAGTAATTCATCTTCCACGAACACACCCTTTACTTTTATTATTATATGAAAATAGGAGATCAACTACTAAAAAACTTTTCATATTCAAAACTATGTGGATGTCTCACCCGGATTTGACAAATATAGTTTCGAAAACTTGGGGATCCAAAACAAACCTGTTAGAAGCCATTCCTCTCTTCACTAATAGGGTAAATTAATGGAATAAAACAAACTTTGGGAATATTTTCTATAAAAAGAACAAATTATTAAGACGCATAGTGGGTATCCAGAAAAGCCTAAATCTAGCCTCAAATACTTTCCTCCAAAATCTAGAAATATCCCTCATTGAGGAATATAACCAACTCTTAAAAATGGAAAAAGATTTTTGAAAACTGAAATCAAGGATAGACTGGATTCAGTGAGGGGGACCTGAACACCCGTTTTTTTTCATATATCAACCCTTAACAGAAGAAGAAGGAATATAATTCTTACCCTAAAAAATAGTCAAAGGGAGTGACTCTCTGACCATAATACCATTCTATAGGAAGTGTCAACCTACTTCCAGAAGCTGTTCACCATAGATCATCCTTTATCCCCTAAGTTTTCAAACCTAGGCCCAGAAAACACTTCTAATGAACTTCAATTTTTAGATGAGAGTCCATCAGAACTAGAAATCCTTAATACTGCTAAATCATTCAAACCCCTAAAGGCTCCTGGGCCTGATGGTCTTCATCCTATCTTCTATCAAAAGTATTGGTCAATTCTGGGAAAATCAGTCGAAAACCTTTGTGAGAAAGTATTTAGGTATAAACAAATCCCTGAAAATGTTAACAATACTCATATATGTCTCATACCCAAGAGCCTTGTAGCCTCAAGTCTAAAACATTTCGGCCTATCAACCTTTGTAATACTTTATACAAAATCATTTCCAAAATCGTAGCACTCAAGCTTAGACCTGTCATCAGTAACATCATAGGACCTTGTCATGCTAGCTTCCTAAAAAATAGACAAACTACTGACAATGCGATCATTGTACAAGAGGTAATGACTTTACTTAAAAATAAACAGAAAAAGAAGGATCACATAAAATAGATTTGGAAAAGGCCTTTGATAGACTAGAATGATCTTTTATAAAAGACACCTTTCTATATTTTGGATTCCCAAATAACTTTATCAGAATAGTAATGTCCTGTATAACCACTAGCGAAATTGCAATTCTGGTAAATGGAGAACGTACAAATTTCTTTAAGCCCTCGAGAGGAATAAGACAAGGGGACCCCATATCCCCTTATATCTTCATCTTATGTATGGAGAGACTTTCCCGCCAAATAAAACATGAGGTGGATAGGGAAAAATGGTCCCCAATTAAACTCTCTCCTCGAAGTCCTAACCTATCTCATTTGTTCTTTGCGGATGACATAATCCTAATGGCCCATGCGAATCTAGAAAATTGTGAGACAAGTACTTACACTCTCCAAGCTTTTTACTGCAACTCGGGTCAGAAAATAAATAAAGATAAATCATGCTCAATATTCTCCAGAAACTGTTCACAAGACCTTAACCATTTAATAGCTAAAAAGCTCAATATCAAGACCTCAACATCCGTAGGGAGATACCTAGGATTCCCAGTTATCCAAACAAAAGAAACCTCAAAGGATTTCCAATTCATTATAGAAAACTTCATTCTAAACTAGCAGGGTGGAAAATAAAATTTTTAAACTTAGCTGGGAGAGCTACTTTAGCTAAATCAACTCTAAATAACATGCTTACACATATAATGCAATGCTTTAAGCTGCCTTCCAAAATCACCAACAAGATAGATCAAATCCAAAAAAACTTCCTTTGGAGTAGTATCGATTCCAAACGAAAACTGCATCTTATAAACTAGGACACAATTACTAAAAGCAAATAAGAAGGGGGGCTGGGCCTTCAAAAAGCGAGACCCAAAAATATGGCCCTCCTAGCAAAATTAGCCTAGAGGGAATTTACAAATCCTTCAAGCCTCTGGGCTTCAATGTTACTTTTAAAAAAGGAGGCCTAAAATTTAATACAACAGCTAAAGTAAATTATAGCAGCCTCTGGAAACATCTAATAGAAGGATGAAAATTTTATCGTAAAGGAATTGAATGGACAGTAGGAGATGGCAGTTCCATCAACCTACTAGAAGAACCATAGCTTCCAAACCATCAAACACTTAGAAGTCAAATACTAGGTCCTCCAAACAAAGGGGAGGAGAACATGGTTATAAAAGACATAAGGCAGGGGGAACAATGGAACCTACGAAAGCTATTCTTTCCTCTCCTAAACCATATAAGCAACCTCATTAGAAACATCTATTTACCCTATAATCCTCTTACAAAAGACAAAGCTGTTTGGAGGTGTAATGACACTGATTTATTCTCAGTAAAGTCTGCATATGACACTTTAACAAACTGCAGACCAAATCCTGAGCTGACCAAAAAATATTCTTGGATATGAAAGCTCAGATGCCCAAACAAAATAAAACACTTCATTTGGCTATGCAAACATGGACGATTCCCCACAAAATCGTATCTCCATACAATAGGACTAGATATTAGTCCCAACTGTGCACACTGTGATAGTTTTAAAACATGTAGGCATATCTTCCTTGAATGAGCCAAGACTAGAAATCTTTGGAGACAGTTGGGAATTATATACAAAATCAATCAAATTGTAAATTTTGGAGATACAAACTAGCTATACCAATTGGCAAATCTCCAGTTTACAATGAACAAAAACCTCCAGTGGAAGGAGGCTTTTACTTTTTACATCTGGAACATTTGGCTAGTGAGGAATGAATATACATTCAGGACTGACGCTCAACCACGTTTAACACAATCTCCTTATGTCCATGCAACAGAATACAAAACACTAGTGGGTAAAGCTAGTGGTTTTAAGAAATCAAGTACAGAGTATGTAAATGGAACCCCCCAAACGTTAGGATACAAACTAAATACAGATGGTTCCTATGCTAGCAATACAAAGATGGGAGGAATAGGGGGTGTATTCAGGGATGCCAACAGGGAATGGATACTGGGTTTCACAGTTAATACCTTGGACTCAGATATTATAAAAGTAGAATTACCAAGCCATATCAAGAAACCTAAAGTCCCTAGAAATAAGTGTTGATTGCCAAGCCATCATATCCCTGATATACACAGACAGATTCTAAATATGCTAACATGTTGATTGATTGTAGGGATCTTCTTCACCAGATAGGTAACCCCCAAATTAGTCACAACTTTTATGAAACTAATAGCATTGCAGATGCACTAGCCAAAGAGGGAGCAAACATGTATATACTGAAGCCTTTAAATATTTTGGAAGACCCGCCACCTTTTGTGCAACGAAAGCTAGATGCTGACAAGGAAGGAAAATTTTTTGTTAGACTAAAAAGTCACTCAATCACTAGTAGGCCGAGCTATGTTAATGATGTTATTACTTTTGACTACTCTACTCCTCTCGAGGCATACTTCTAATAGTGCATTTGCACTGCCCGTAACTTGTAATGATGCATATTAGTTAATAATATAATATATCTTTTAAAACCAAAAAAAAATCAAGGATAGCTTATTCAATACTAGTTATTATTATAAATTATCTCAAATTTTATAACTAAACAAGAGATTAAAAAGTACTAAAAGTTTATCTCAAAACTTTCTCCCTCATCCATCACACCAAACAACTTTTCCATGAGATTAAAATTAGATTTTGTTTTTGCAAGACTTATAAATTGGAATATTACTATACATCCCTTATCAATATTCAGTCATATTAACCTCTTTTTTTTCTTTTTTTTTTATCATTGGTTCAAGACTAAATCAGTTTGACTTTTAAAAAATCCACACATCTTAATAAATTATCAAATTCAAAAGTATGTTTGGTGATAAAATTATATATTCTTTCTTCCATATTAAAAAAAATCATTTAATATTTACTATTTCACTCAAAAAATTATTTTTCTTTATTAAAAAAATAACTATCATCGCTATTACATTGAAAATATCTATTTTCTAAATAAATATACATATAACCATATATATCTAAATGTATTAAACAAAGATAATATAACCAAGATAAACTGCACATGTGTTTCCCTTTATATTCAAATGTATTATTCCCTCTGTCCCAATTTTATGTGGTACTTTTTTTTTTGTCCGTCCAAAAAAAAATCATCTTATTTTAATTAGAAATAATTTACTTTTAAAATTTTTTTTTACTCTTAGTGAAATGATTCTCAGTCACACAAATTTCTAAGAATGATTTTAGACCTCAAATTTTAAAAGTCTTCTTTTTTTTTTAAACACCGTACTAAGTCAAAAGGTATCACGTAAAATGAGACGTCAGTGAAGTTACAAAAATCTTTGTCTGAGATGAAAGGAACAATCTGGAATTAATTATCTCGAGAGCCTTACCAATACAACATCAATATAAAACATATCAAATTTAAGGTACAACATAAACTACTTTGTACTACCTTATGATTACACTAATTTGTTGGCAATTGATGGAAACAATTTCTTATAGGCCTCAGTTATAGCCACATTAGTAGTACTATAACCACCATCAATAATTAGGTTCAAACCACTCACATATTTAGAGTCATCACTTGCCAAGTACAACACTCCATTTGCTACATCTTGTTCATCTAATAAAACTCCTTTCAAATTTCCTGCTTCTGCACACAATTCATCAGCCATTTGTCTATCAAACACATTCCCAAATGCATTCAGCATAGATGGTGTGCCAATTCCATAAGGTGAAACACAATTAACTCTTATTCCATATTTCCCTAATTCCACTCCAACATTTTTTGAAAGTCCCAAAACTGCATTCTTTGACGCTGTATAGGTGTGTGGCGTATCACCATAAGTTGTTGTTGCCATATTTGCTGTAAAAACAATGACACCTTTTTTTTCCGGAATCATCACTCTAGCAGCATGTTTCGCGCAAAAGAAGGCCCCAACAACATTTACATCGAACACCTTCTTGATTATATCGTAATCTACCTCTAAGATGCTGCAAATTGACTTATTGACTACACCAGCATTACTGAACATTATGTCGAGCTTACCAAATTTGGCAATTGTTGCATCAACAACATTTTTAACATCAGATTCAATCGCGACATTACAATGGACAAACATTATGTCTTCTTTGTCAATTTCATTTACTAATGAATTTCCGAGATCGTCCTGAATATCTGCAATTGTTACTTTTGCACCATGTTGAATAAATAGTTTAGCTGTGGCTGCTCCTATCCCACTAGCTCCACCTGTTATAAGTGCTACTTTCCCTTCTAACCTGAAAAAATGAGTTTAAAAAATAGAGATTAGTACTGTCATTTTCTAAGTGTAGACAAAAAGAAAGAGAATAACCTTTTGGCTATTGGGGATTGAAGAGAAGAGGTGGCCATTTTCTCAAGCTTGAGAGCTATGTGTTCTACATATAAGAGCCTCTATTTATTAAAAAAAAAAAAACTTACCTATATGTATCATATTTAAAAATATTTACCATTTATAACAATATAATTTTAATACATATATAATTCACTTTTAATACGTAATATAGATTTTTTTTTATCAAAATATAAGTTTAATATATTTTAATACACTTATAATACATCTTTATAACTTTAATACATCTTTTATATATGGTGTAAGTCATTTATATTACATGCATAAGATATTTTTAATATCTAACCCAGTTTTTTAATCAAAATAATTATAATGCATTTTAATACATTTATAATACATATATATAATTCACTTTTAATACATAATACATTTGTTCTTTTTTAGAATTTACTTCCTCTGTCTCATGTTAACTGAACTTGTGAGGCAATGCACATATATTAAGAAAAACATTCAAAGATAAAATTTAAATCATACTTTTCACTATTGCCCTTTGTGAAATCATAAATATGTAGTGTAATTTATCTCCTAGAAAATATAAAACTTCAACAAATGAAGGACAAATGTTGAAAAAGTTTTCAAACATTCTTTTTGAACTTTGAACAATTCAAATATTTTAAATATTGAAAAAAATCTAAAAAATTCAATTAACTTGAGACGGAAGGAATACTACATAAAGAAACTTTCATCTACTGATTGGTGATTTAGAGTTAATCGACAAATTAACCTCGAAAAATGCATAATAATATTGTATATCATGTATATGATCACTGCAAAAGAAAAAAAAAAGAACCTTGGCTATACTGATGTAAACTAAAATATAGTTATATAAATGTAATATATAGTGTTGGGTTATGTAATTTTGAGAAACTCTCACAAAGTTCTTAAAAGTTTTATCAACTTTTCTTTTAAAATTTTATATTTAATCTTTGATATTTATATTAGAGTTTCAATTAAATTTATATTGCACACTATATGACCCATTGAAAGTGCAATGCTTCCAATAATTTTTTTCATACATAACACTCAAACGCAAAATCTGATCAAACGTCTTTTAACCCTCTAAAAATAAGCAGTCAATTGATGATGTCTTGGGATAAGCTCAGTAAAGTCGTACTTATTTGAAAATAGATTTTCTAGATAAGAACCAACTAGGATGAGGTCGACAAAGTTAATGCTGGTGGATTCTTTCATCTTTTTAGGAAAGTGACAAATTAGTTGGAATTGGTGAGGGTTGGAAACTAATTTCAGCATATTATAGATCTATGATGCAATTCAATTTTATTGTGCACAAGACAAGTCCATCTTTCTTTGTCTCTAAGAAAACTTTTTAAAATTATATGTATATATAAGGAAATTTTAAGTTGATGATTCGAACTATTCAGCGTAAGCATATCAACTTGTGGTTTAGGATCATAGAATTAAGTTGAGTTCATAACTTCCCCACCAGTAAGGTTTTTTTGCATGAGTTTACATAAGAGTCAATTTCAAACATTAGTATCTCTCAAATGATAAAGAGTTAGTCTTTCATGACCTATAAAATTAAAGGTCTATGAATATTCTTTTCAATACTACAATCTGTTTATTAATACGAGTCCAAAATAAAATACTATGACCTTTTTACAGTGACACTCTCAACAAAAATTGTAGGGGCCTAATAATCTATCTTAAGATGATAATTCTCACATTGGCATAAACACATGAAAGGTATTGCGTATATAAGTAAACAGACCTTTTAAAGTCATGAGAGCCTAGGCCCAAAGTGGACAATATTACTTGCGGGCCAGGCAGTAACAGATGGTATCAGCTACTCCTGTGTCAGCCTTGTCGATGTGGGTCAAAGTTCAACTAAGTTTAAGCGAATCCCGGTGAGATGGAGCAAACCTCAGTGCTGAGTCTAGGTAAATCTCATGCAGTGCAGCAAACCTCACTGAGGATGGTGAGTCCATAGAGGGGGTGTATGTAACAAGCGTTTGTAAGCATTGTCACGTACTGACGTCCATTTGGGCTTGCAACTTTTCATGATGCAAAGGTAGGTATTAGAGATCATCAACAAGTGCTTCGTTGAGAATCTTATCTTCTATCAGTTGATTGGTGAGTCTTTCACTACATTCGGAGGATACCACTTATGTCTTTCTTACTTATGAGATTAGTATTTTCATTTTGATTTGAGGTAGCCATGAACCTGTCATTGACACCATCTAATAGTAGTGACAAAGACTTCATAGACTAAACAATATTGCTGAGTTAATTTTCAGATCTTTATCTCTTGACTGATTTTCATTAAAACTATTCTTATGTTATAGATTTGGAGTTTGATTGTTGGTCTATGACCCCTATACATTAAGTCAAATTGATGATTTAATTTCCGCATCTTATTATTTCTTTATTTTAAGTCTTCCGTTGATTTGAATGAATGTGTGATTAGGCCAAGTGGTTCTCTTGGGAGCCAACATTGGTTTCTGAGTGCCGGTCACGCCAAGAGTACCTTCCTGAGGCATGACAAAAATTCAATTTTAAATATCCAAAATCATGAAATTCAAAATAAAATCAAGATAATAGTGATGAAAATGAACTAATTTAATGTTAGAAACACTTACCAAAACATTTTTCCCGAAAAGCGGCCTCTTCAAAAATTGCCCAAAAAAGCTTGAAAATATTGAATATGGTGGTTTTATGCAATAAAACTGTCCAAGAACAAAACCTTCTCCGCGAACGTGGATAAGCTTTCGCAAATGCCGAAGTCAATAAGTGTCAACACTCCGCGAATGGGGGTCCATTTCCATGAACGCGGAGCTTTGGGGTCAATACCTTTTGCGAACGCGGACAGTACCTCCGTGAATGCGGAGGTCAGAGAAAGTGACCCTCCACAAATGCGGAGAATATGACGCGAACGCATAGAGTAGTTACACTAGATTTCCCAATCAGTAATAATTTAAGACTTGAAACAGACCCTTGGGGTCCATTCGGAAAGCAAAATGTACAATCAGACATGTATCTGTATCAAAAACCGCGATCCAGACTCAACAGAATCATCAAAATTTGATTCTAAGGTCTTCTCGACACAGTTATCGATAAAACTCAATAAAACTAGTTTAAAACTCAAAATATCAAAACTGCCTTGGAAAACTCCAAAAATTACAACGAGATCATTTCTAGCATTAGTTTCATCATAGAACTACTGAAATTGTTGGAATTTCGATTCAAGCTTTCGAACTCTGAATGTTAACCAAACTCAAACTTTGGCTTCCAAAACAACTGAAATACAACTTTGGGTCCAAAAATTCTGTTTTAACTCCGAATTCAATTCCGTAGCTTCTCCTAGACCAAATTCAACATTCCAGAGCTAATGGAGTCGACTGATTTTCAATCCGACACCCGAAACTCAGGATGATACAAAAATTCACTTTTTGAATAACCTAAGTTTCCAAAATGCCAAAACTAGTATTTTCTACTTTTAAAACACAAAATCTCAGTTCCAACTGCACAGATAGTTCAAAATAGATCCAAAGCATGCAACTTACGAAAGGACAAAATAATAATTTTTGCAGATAGATTCAAGAATGACCGGCAAGGTCATTACAGTATAACCAACATAAACTGCACGAATGTGTAACTACCCTTTATGTTCAAATGTATTCCTCTGATTCAGTGAAAATTTACAAAAAAAAAATCTTGGTTTGAGATGAAAGGAACAACTTAAAATTAGTTGTCTTGAGACTCTGAGAACCTTACTGAGTGTTACATTAATTTACACTAAAAACATCATCAATATAAAGCACATCAAGCATATATATTACGTTTAAGGTACAACATAAACTAAATTAGTACACATACAACATAAACTACTTCATACTACTATATGATTACATTGCTTTGTTGGCACTTGATGGAAACAATTTGTAGTAGGCTTCTTTTAAAGCCACATTAGTGGTACTAAATCCATCATCAAGAATTAGGTTCAGACCGCTCACATATTTAGAATCATCACTTGCCAAATACAACACTCCATTTGCCACATCTTGTTCATCCAATGAAGCTCCTTTCAAATTCCCTCCTTGTGCAAACAATTCATCCAGTTCTCTTTTAGCTATTCCAAATATGTCCATTGCTAACTGTGTGTTAATTGCATAAGGAGAAACACAATTAACTCTGATTCCATATTTCCCTAATTCCACTCCAACATTCTTTGAAAGTCCCAAAACTGCATTCTTTGACGCCGTATAGGAGTGTGGCGAATTAATATAAGTCGATCTTACCATACTTGCTGTGAAAATAATGACGCCTTTTTTTACCGGAATCATCACTCTAGCAGCATGCTTCGCGCAAAAGAAAGCCCCAACAACATTTACATCGAACACCTTCTTAATTATATTGTAATCTATATCAAGGATGTTTGAAATTGGGTTACCTAATAGTACACTAGCATTACTGAACATTATGTCGAGCTTACCATATTTGGCAATTGTTGCATCTACTGCATTTTTAACATCAGATTCAATCGCGACATTACAATGGACAAACATTATGTGCTCTTTGCCAATTTCATTTACTAATGAATTTCCGAGATCGTCCTGAATATCTACAATTGTTACCTTTGCACCATGTTGAACAAAAAGTCTAGCTGTGGCGGCTCCTATACCACTAGCTCCACCAGTTCTCATTGCTGCTTTCCCTTCTAGCCTGCATAAATAAGTTAAATTAGAGATTAGTACTATTATTTCCTAATTAAGAATGTAGGAAAAAAAAGATTATGAATTAAGAAAAAGAAAAAAAATAACTTTTTGGGTTCCATCAATCTTGGATAGAGCCAAAGATTCACTATTTTTTGGCTTTGGGGTATGATGGAATAAAGCAAAATGGCTCTTTAAACTGTCTGCGCTTCTTTCAATTGTGAAGTAACAGTTAGTCAATGCAACTTTCGACGCTTATCATGGGTCATCCGGAAACAGTCGCGCTATATTTTTAAACATAGGGGTCAGGCTGTGTACATTCGGCCTCCCTTACCCCGCAATGGACAGGAGCCTTTGAGGCATTGGGATAATGTTGTTGTTGTATAAAAAATAACTTTTTGGCTATTGGAAATTGAAGAGAAGAGGTGGCCATTTTCTCAAGCTTGAGAGCAATGTGTTCTACATATTAGATCCTCTATTTATAAGAAAACAACAAAGCCCAACAATTGTAATATGTACGCAATTATAGACTATGATTTTATATGATGCAAACGTCTCCCCATCTCTAGGTCTGATTTCTTTTCAGTTTTGTTAAAGGGTAAAAAATGGTCTAATTAGCAGTGTAATAGCTAATTTGTTTCTGTTTCGTTGTTTACGTTTAGAAGTTATTTGGTCTAGTGAATCAATTGTTACTCTGTTATGGGTCCATTCGAGTTAATCTCTTAGTTGTTATATCTTTGTCTCTTTATCTAGCTATTCTCTTAATCTGTTGAGAATTCAAGGCCCTTGGTAATAGTTTCTTGTTTGTAGTTTAAAACATGTTTATTTTACCCTACTTGTTGCAAGTTGTCTTTATATTTTAGGATTTTTCGGGAAATCTAGTTTGTTAATATCATTTGTTTAGTTTAACTAGTGCTTCCAGTAGTTTGTTTGGTATTCCAATAGTAGAGTTTGGCTTATTGATTAGTGTTCAAGCTTTTACTTTACCTGTTTCAAGCCTCCTCAACTTGTCTACTATGAAACTTGAT
The DNA here is from genome assembly GCA_011800125.2 of Solanum clarkiae. Classification (NCBI taxonomy): domain Eukaryota; kingdom Viridiplantae; phylum Streptophyta; class Magnoliopsida; order Solanales; family Solanaceae; genus Solanum; species Solanum clarkiae. The sequence continues at coordinate 19,392,688 of JAABOM020000012.1, read as the reverse complement.
CATTGTCTAGTTTTCTTTTAAAACAGATAAGAGTTATTTGGCACTAAACGTTATTTGATTGAGACATTCTTTGTTCCTTTTACAAGAAATTCAAGCTACTGGTTTACTCCTTTCCCTTTGTATTCCTTACTTATCAAGTAAAGTGCACCTTTTGTAATCGAATCTGTTTTGAATCTCTTACTAATATGTCCTTACTTGATTGCTAATTGTGTAAGTCCACTGTGAAGTTTCGTCGGAAAAGGACAACTTCATGTGAATTCAAGCACGCTATTCTTGTTTCTCCATACGTTATGGTCATTTTAGTATGAAAGTTCTCTTTATGAAATAATATTTTGTCCTTTAGATTAATCTCAGATGTGTTTGGTTGCTTATACGTTCTTTATTTTTTCTTTGTATGTGATCTTGTGTCGAGCCCCTCGGGACTCCATCCTTGCATCTAGCACCTTCCTCGAGTTATTAGCAGCGATATATAGGTCTTGGAAGCATAAAGGCGCTTGTATAAATCGGTATAAATCAGTATAGAAGCTAGTATACACTGAAAATTCAGAATATACAGCATATATACACTTTGTGTATATCACAACCCATTTTAGCATATAGCTGCAGTTGGGGAATATTTAAATGGGCTAAGCAGACCCAAAAATATAGAAACTAGGGCAAGTGGAAAATTGGGTCTGCTAAGCCCAATCTTTATTTTTATTCTCTCTCTTTCCTTCTTTTATATTTGTTTATGTTATTTGTGATATTTGTTGATTGACACTAACTTCATTATATGTATTTGTATTATTATTTATTATTAATCTATTTGTTTCCTCAATATTGTCTCCATTTACGTTAATTTTCATTATTAATGATTTTCTTAAGTGTTGAAATTATTCGTACAATTTATTTTTTAGGGTTTGAAGTGTTAGTTAATTTTAAAACTTAGTCAACTTTTGCTAAATTAGTTCAGTATTTCAAAATTAATCTACCTTTTTCAAATTTAGTCAAATTCTTTCAAAATTTAGTCAATTTTTTCAAAATTAGTCAATTTTTTCAAACTAGTTAAATTTTTTTAAAATCAGTCAAATCTTTAAAAGTTAGTCAACTTCCTAATTGTCAGTCAACCGCTACTTAGAGGTCATTTTGAGTGATTAATTTCTTCTCAAAGTGGAAATTGAACCCTTATTCACTTATCGGATATTTTAAAACTTTTCTGTTAGGTTTTAAAATTTAATCTTGGTTTCCTAATTATCCCTAAAATTAGGTGGCGACTCTTTTAATTTCGGGAATTTGGTTTGTATTTAAATTAATTAAGTATTAAATTGAATTTTCAAAAATCGAAAATCATTTTTTTTTAATTAACCGGTGCATATTTCACAATGAGCTTATCTTTACCTATTTTAACAGATAATTTGATAGTTTGTTTTCAAAAAGTTCTAAATCACAATTTTGTACGAAAGGTCATATTACATAGGTAAATATTTTTCCAATGCAATGATAGTGTGAAATTTTCTTTACACTTTGAATATGTTTGCTTCGTTCTATTTTAATTGTTATGTTACCTTTTTTCATGCTTATTAAAAAGAAAGAGAGAGACAAACGTATCTTTAAATTATGTGAAAGTGAACAAAAATATTATCAATTAAAAGCTTGATCTAAAAATGTTCATGCTATGAATAATTTAGTTCAAAAATTTAGATAGTACAATTGTATGCCAATAAATATCTTTTGTAAGATCCTGCTATATTCTAATAATTCAGTTATATATGAATTGGAGGAGGTAGTATTTATTTGAAAAACAGGTTTCCTCGACAAGAACCTAGTCAAAGTGAGGTAGTCAAAGTTAATACTGATGGATTTTTTTTTTAATTAAGTTTAGTGACAAATTAGTAGGAATTGGTTGTTTGGTGAAGGATGAGAATTAGTTTTGGAATTATATATAGATGTATCCAATTTAGTGTAGCATCAATATTGCAGACGAGGGCTCTAGGATGCAATTTGATTTGGAAAAATTATGCGAATAAATAAATATATACTAGTTAATTAGCTAACATAGTTATAGGTTAAATTAATTACGGCTCGCGACAAATATTTAATAATAATTATAGTTTGAATTTTTCTTAATTTGTACAATTTGTACAAATGACAAATCCTTTTTCTTTTGATAATAATCTTAGTTTTTATGTATGAACATGAAACAAAAATGAATAATCTGACTCATTTGTAGTCATATCAGTTATCAATAGGATGTTGTCTCAATTCATGAGAAAAAACTAGTCATGTAGAGTGTTACTCAAAGGAAATTCTAAACATGATGAATAGCGGTATTCACGGGTAGGTTTGGATTGATTATTGGTCAAAGTTAAAATCAAACTAACTTAATTCGATTTTTAAATTCTCAAAACCAAATTAACCCAATTATAATAAACGTTTATCGGTTTGATTGTTATTGATTTTGGTTCGTTTTGGTTCATTATTGGTTATTAACCGTACACAAAATTAAAAGCAATGATATATTTAAAATGGAGAAAAAGTGACAACAATCCATCAACAATTCATTCAAAACGAAAAATAGTTAGAACGACTGATATTATAGAATTTTCAATCACTAAATTTACTGTGAAAGAAGTTTCGAAATTCACCATTTTGACCAAGAAGAAAGAGTTAGTGACATTTCTAGTCCACTAAAAATTGTCATAGACATTCATATAAATAAAATTAATAAAATAGATGTTCTCGTTTTGAGCATTTATGCTTTCATAAGTAGATTTAAAAATAAAAATTATTTTATAAATAATGTATTATGTATGCATAATTATAATATATATGAATATAACTCATCCGGTTTGGTTCAGTTATTTCTTCAATTTTTCCGAATTAATCCAAACCCAAACAAAATTCTATCGATTTTTAAAAAACTAAAATCAAACTAAACCAAAACCAAAATAAAATCAATTTATTTAATTGGTTCGATTTGATTCTTTGATTTGAATCAATTTTTATCCAAATCGTAAACACTCCTACGCACGAAGGCCATTAATACATAGAAAAGAAAAGGAGTGTGGCGGCTAAGTGAAATATGGGGTTTTGAGGGCTAATGAAAGAAATTTCAACCTTTTGTAGAGTTAAAAGAACCAACATTTTAAGGGAAAAAAAAATTAAATCTACCTCTAAGAATTATATTATTTGTCAATTAGTCCTTCTTTACTTTTAACTAAATGCATATATAGCCCTTTAAATATAACATTAGATAAGTTTTAGTTTGATATTCTAATATTTTTAATAAGTACTTAGATATCTTTATGTGATAAATGTGTCTCCTAAACATCTCACGATGACATCATAAATTATGTGTCTTATGCTTATAGTAATGAATTTTCTAAGGAATTGTTTGGCAGCTAGTAAAGAAAATTTATTATTGTATTATATTCTCAAGATTTCATAATTTTTATTCCTTTCTTATTGAATAAAATATGTGTTTCGATTAAATAAAATTTCAAGTCCAAATTTTTTAACAATATCCATGTGAAAGGATCAGAAAATATATCATCATCGTAATAATTCTATCGAAAGATACTTCCTCTAATCTCATTCAGTGAACCGAACATGAATGACATCCACATCAACCTTTCACTAGAAGAACATGAATAACACGATCAAATTATTTTTACATTCCTTTTTTTTTGAGGGGGGGGGGGGGGAAGGATATCATTGAAAACCTTTTCGAATAGCTAATACTGAATATTTATTAAATAGCGAACAATACAGTAACTTAAAGCTCACACGTCAAGGAGCATGTGGTCTTTATTTGCAAAAGGAGAAACTCGCTCCATTAATCACAAGGTCATGAGACAAACACGATACTAGCTAGTTAACATATTTTTAATTTTTAGTAGCAGATATGAAATCCCTTGTAGCATCAAATAAGGCTGCAGCCATTAATGGATGAAACAACTCAATAACATGGCAACCATCTCCAAAGAATTTGAAAGTTTTTATACCCTTTTCTTCCACAAAATTTGCAAAGTTGCGGGCGGCATCAACCAGAGGATCTCCAGAAACACCAGTTACAAGGATCCCCCAGCCTCGTGCGACTATATCATCTAAATGCTTCGATCCTCCATTAAGAAATGGATTGGAATACTCATGATCATGATCTGGTGTTCCTTTTGGTAAGGACAAATCGAACATCTTGTCGAGAGCATGAAGTGGCAAAAGTTGATCATCTTTTAACTTCTCTTCGGATTCTGTCCTCTTTTTTCCCTTGAAATATGGTTGATGCAAAATTAGTCCTTTGATCTTCACTGGCTCGAGTTCTTTGTATGTTGAAGATGCTACGCGCAATCCTGTAATTAGAGGTAACAAAATTAACCCATGACTCATCATACAATCCGTTTAGAGTTAGACGGATTAATAGAAGAGATAAGTTTTTCAATTCCAACATTTTTCAGCATAAGATTTGGAACATTCCCTCCGTTCTCTATTAGATCTCAAAATTTAGTTTTCATTTTTTCCTGTAATTTTGGAAAATTCAAGATAAGACAATTTTGTTAACCTATTTTACCCCCAATTTACTTATAAAGTTCTGCTTTTGAAAAATGAAGAACTTCTTGAAAATCTTCAATGATCAATTCATTTTAGATTATCTAGACAATATTTCTTGAAACAACAACATCAACATACCCGATGGAATCCCACAAATGGAGTTTGGTGAGGTAAAAATATACGCAGACCTTATCACTGTCTCATAGAGGTAAAGATATTGTTTCCAAAACACAGACAATATTTCTTTAAAAAACAAAAATATAATTAAATTGTAAAACACTTTTACTTGCCATTATATTGATAGTATTAAAATTTTAATTATGACTTTAATAAATAATTTTATCATAAATAGGAATAAAATGATAATCTCACTATACTAATCATTGTTTTCTTAACAGGTGTACCAAGTTAAAAGTTAAAATTTGATGAACTTACTACATATCTGTCTTGTTTAATTTAAGACCTCAAAATTCAAAAATGTTAGTGTAATGTACCTGTATGATAAGCCATGTTTCCACCAGAACTGGTTCCAAAAAGATAAACATTACTCAAATCTGCATAATTTCGAACCCATTCATCTTGAGTTGATTTAATCCAATATAAGGCGTCCATGGCATCATCGTAAGCTGCAGGAAGTCGATTTTCAGGGGCCAAACGATATTCAAGGGCGATAACCATAGCCCCGAGATTCTCAGCAAGTCCTTGACAAAAAGGATCCCATCCAATACTATTAACATGGAAGAAAACAAAGCCTCCACCATGATAGTAAAAAAGGACAGGCAATTTTTCGTTATCATGATTTGTAATTACTCGTTTTGGCATGTATATACGCACCCATGTTTTTTTGTTGATGTCAAGGTCTACATCCTTAGAAAGGACTAAGGAAGTACCGTTGGGATCGGAATTGGCTGGTATGAAGACTTCAAGGTTGCGTTTAATTTTGTCACCTGGTAATTCTTCAATGTTAAGAAAGGGATTGTCAAAAGCTGGGATAACAAATTCTTGGCTAGCCATAATAATAATAATAATAATAATTTCTAGCTTAATTTGGAGTGGTTATATGTTTTATTTTACTACTTATATAGAAGCCAAGTGAAGAGCTTGGAGTCTTTGCTTTGTGCTTGCAAGGGTAAAATCGTCATTTTATTTTATATAAATATAAAACATAAGTGACACCAACTTTGTAAAAAAAAACAGTCAGGGAACTTGAGGACTCACCAAAAGCTTATCTTCAAGATGTCCAAACTAGCCACGAGGAGGATAATTGTGAGGAGCCCC
>JAABOM020000012.1:19353490-19380463 GCA_011800125.2 Solanum clarkiae | reverse complement strand
TTAGAAGGTTCATTGATTCATTATTATTGTTTTTTGAATTGAATTAGAATCTTCCTTATTTGTTTTGTTCCCACATAATACTTATTATTAAGGCTTGTTAACATGTATAATTGAATACAAACAATAAAATTCACTAAGACAAACCCCTTCCTGAATCCCTCTTTTCATGATTCACGAAACTCAATTTCTCTCGCGACACAAATTTTAAGTCAAAGAGTTGTGAAGTAAGAGTTGACTTCATTTTGAGGGAATACCCTTTTTAAAAGTGACTATATTATTTAGTAATAAGGGCATTACACATTAACTCAGAAGATACTCAATCAGGATGTCAAATGTCTATCTAAAGCAAGAACAAAGAGTAGACAAGTGACTCATTAATACCAATCAAACCTCATCAAACAACTCAACTTAACTCAACTCTGAGTTCTATTAGTATGGGACATATTTGGAAGTTTCTCTTATCTGACAACAATCATGAGCCAATGATTGTAAAACAATACCCGTTGATGTTTCCACAGTCGTTCCATACTTTCCAGGTAAGGACAACTATGATCCATAAGGGATCTAGTCTCTAAAGTCCTCTATTTTCAGGGAATTTAAAAGGGGGAATATGTCCACCTTTAATGGATACTTAGTCCTCCAAATAAGAACTTGTACGACTTTCACGGATGCAGTCCACTCTTACGCTTGATGACGTAGTTATTGAGTTCGAGTGGAACTTACTCTAATTCAATTTGATGCTCGATACTCCTCCCAAGATTCAATGCTCATAAGACTCCTCATCTCAATTAGTCTCATAGAGACTCTCATCATCTCATTAACTCAAACTCTAAAGTCCTCCATTGCTTTCAGGGACTTTAACTCATCTCAATTCTCATTTAAGAACTTAAGGACTTAGACCATCGTTAAGAAGAAGTCGATTATACAAAACTCTAGAATTCAATTATGAATACTCACAGGACCATCAAGTTCTATTAACTCATTATCATGCTCACATCATAATCACAATCAACATAGTCAAGTCAGGGTTCTAGATTTCATCCGTAGGTTCATTCATGTAGGCTTTCACAAAACAACATATAGGATTTACAAAAGTGCTTCATGCAAAAATATTTAAATCAGTAAATCAAGATTATGATGATCATCAACACATGAAAATACACGTAATATATATGTAATTTACAAGAAAATATTCAAGAAAATATATGTAAACTCATTAGACTCTCAACTCCTCTATTACCATCAACGAGGACACATGGAAGAACATTATCATATTTTAGGTCACCCTTACATACCTGAAATAAAGGTAGACAATCAATCTTGGCATGAATCCGGCTTGAACTCTTTGAATTCTCGTTCTACTCTCTTCTCTTTAGCCCTAGGTCTTTTTCAAGAATTTAGAATGGCTTAGGAATAGGGTTTAAAATCTTTTTTTATGCTCAAAACGACCCATTCAGATCATGTTTCGAGTTTAGGAGGGGTTGAAAAAGGTCTTAAATGCCCCTCACGAAATTTGAAAAAAAGTTCGCCTCGGAAACATGGGGTCTACGACGCGGACTTGTGACATTTTCGTTGTTTTTTGTCGAAAATTCTCCGTATGAGATTTTTAATCCCATAGAAAATTTTTGGATAAAATTTAAATTTTGGTCCGCGGCAAGTGCGCATTGCACACTTGTCGCGCACTTATTCTAGAATTGGTTCTCGCATCGAAAAATTATCTTTTGATCTGCTTGCTCTAAAAATCAATAGAGATCACTTGCCCGCTCAATTTTTTCATGTTGATCACATATCCATCTGTGACACCCAATATAATTACCAAAATACCCCTAGAAAGGAACCATGTGCGCAATGCATCTTCCCATATTTTGTTTGCAAATCCGAGACCAAATTTGCGATTAATGCGAAAAATTGAGTGAGAAAATGATCTCGACTTGATCTTAGAGCAACCGAGTCAAAATAAAATTTTCACTAATTAATTTCCGGGCAGTGAGGATTCGCGCCCAAGGCGCGACGCACCAGGTACGCGGATCCACACTTAAGTTTTCTAGTTGTTTTTCAATGGGAAGTTGAATTTTGCGAAATACACATGTTCGCGCACCGAGCGAAAACTGACTAATTAAGTTTTAAGGATGGTAGAAAAGGTCGAAACTACCCCTCCTTAAACAAAAGAAAAAGATTCTGCCTAATATACATAAACATGTCCACACACCGGGTGAAATCGACTAATTAAGTTTTAAGAATGGTGGGAGAGGTCGGAACTGCCCCTCCTTAAACAAAAGTAAAAGATTCTGCCTAATACACATGTCCGCGCCCCTGGCGTGACGCGAACATGTTATATTAAGCAGAATATTTTTCTTTTGTTTAAGGAGGGGTAGTTCCGACCTTTTCTACCCTTCTTAAAACTTAATTAATCGGTTTTCACCCGATTAATTCATAAAAACACATTCACTTCTTCAATAACGTTAGACTAGTTTCAAGAAAACTTAAACATAGAATCAAGAACCCAATTAGGGCTTTCAAGAAACTCTTCAATTCTTCCAAGAATTTGAATTCTCAGGTATGTAAGGCCCTCCAAAAGTCATCTTATTATTATTTTAGTATCTAAAATCCCCAAGTTCTACTCAAGATCATGTTTACATTATGATATCAAGATTTCCTCCAGTACTAGTCAATTTCATCAAAATATTTGTTCATGTACTCTTCTTGATACATAGGGGTTAGGCTGCGTACATCCGACCCCCCCTCACCCCGCAATGAGCGGGAGCCTTTTGAGGCACTGGGGTATGTTGTTGTTGTTGTACTCTTCTTGATACAGAATCATGTCTTTTACTGATCTTAGCATGAAGTTACGTTATTGAAAGAAGATTGCATTTATTGTTGTATTTATGAGAATCTTACACATATTTCATGAAAAGCTTGTATATTCATAATTTTGATATCAAGTTTATGAAACACTTGAGTTTCTTTATTTACAAGATAGCTGAGAATAAGTTAAGACTTTGAGATATTTTGTGTTGATACAAATTCAATCAAAGAGAATGAGATGAGTTGAGAAAAGTTAAGAAAGCTAAAGTTGGGCTAAGTCCCAAAAGATTAAAGAAGCATTTTTGAGAATTTTTACTCTTAAATTATGAGCATTATAAAAGTTATTTTGGGGGTAGTATTGAGCATCGATATGAGTGAGAGTAATATTAACATAAACTCATAAAGTACGTAGCCAGTGTAGGATAGGATTGTATCAGAAGACAATTCCTCACGTGCCACTGAGATGGCCCAGTTTTGGGATGGATCCACTCTCCTAGTTTTTCGTCCCCTACCCCGACAAAGTACGGGATGGCTCTGTCAGCATGGGAAAGACATTGTATCACCACGAAACTCATAGTGGCGGTTGTCGGTTAGAGAAACTCCCCAAGTTAAAGAAAGATATGTGTTTCATACAAGTTTTTAGTATGTTATTTTCAGCATACAGAGTACTTATTATTATGTTACTTCATTCTGAGACATGTTTTATGTATTTTGAGAAATATTACATTACCTTGAGCTCCGTTTTGGCTATTTTATATACCGTACATTTTGTGTACTGACGTCCTTATGACTTGCATCATTTCATGATACAGACGCAGATGTCAGAGTCCCTCAGCAACCACTTCGTTGAGGATCAGACACCCATCCAGATTACCCGTGAAGCCTCATCTCAGCCAGAGGCTTGGGGTCATTATTTATGTTTTCTTTGCTAGTATTTTCTTTTCAGTTGTGGCTACCATGAGCTGTCCCAGTAGTGGTTTCAGATTATTCTAGTAGAGGTTCCATAGACTATGTGATAAGTATTTTAAATTTTTCCTATTTCTGTTATTGCTGAGATACTTCTCGTTCAGTTGTTCGGAAATCTTAGATTGTTATTTAAAGTCCTTCCACTATGATTTAAGTCGTTCGCTAAGTAAGTAATCAGTACAAAGTGGTTCGCTTGGGACCAGTAATGGTTCTAAGTACCAGTTACATCTAGATTGTAGGCTCGGGCGTGACATCGGCCTCGGATTTGCCATCGAAGCATGGGAAGACGTGTTATGCGCACATCTCTCCTCTAGGGGTATTTTGATAATTTTACCGGGCGTTGCAGCTCTAGAAGATGTGATCGATTCTAGTTAAGATTCTTGGAGACTATTCTACCCTAAATCTTAGCTTATGCCTTTAGAAAAGTACTATATTCCCTTGAAAAACCATCTCGAATATTTCGTACATTCATGGAATATTCACAAAGATCAATGGAAATCAAACAACTTAAATCTCAAGAAGATTCAAATCATTCTAGTTCGAGAAATATGCTACTAACGACTTTCAAATCACAGAGAAAATTGAAATAGAAGAATCAAGGGAACAAACATATTTGCACCCATATTGTTTTATCAATAAAATTATGTTTCTTCATATTTTGTTTGTGATTATAATTTATTTTCTATTACTTCAAAATTTATCACAAATAAATTGGCATGCCTAGTGGGATCAAATTTGCTCTTCATTTTTTCTCTTAGTACAGATCAAATTTGCAAACTTGAAGCTACAAAAACTCAACGGTGAAAAAATGACTACTTCAAACCTCGTCTTTGAGTTTCGATCATCAAAGTTCTCGGAGGTTACTCTACCCTAAATTCTAACTTATACCTATATACGTTTTACACAACGCACGATTTCATGGATAGTTTATTATACTCCATTAAGAAGGCATCTTGAATATTATACAAATTCATAGAAAATTCACAAAGGTTAATGAAAATCAAACCAATCTTAAGGAGATTCAAATCATCCTAGTTCAAGAACTATGCTACTAAAGGCCCTCAAATTATGAAGAAAATTCAGAGAGGAGAATTAAAAGAACAAACAGATTCATACCCATATTGTTTTATCAATAAATTATATTTATATATATTTTATTTGTAATCATAATTTATTTTGTGTCACCTTAAAATTTATTGCAAAGATACTCATCTTGCAAATATCATTGATGGAAGGAGCTAGCATATCTTTGTCTAGTAACGGAGAGGATAAGAATGATCGAATATTATTGGTATTTATAATTTTATAACCCAAAATTGTGTACTCAATAATATGAATCATACATGTAATATTTTTTGCTTATTGTATATAATTTTTTATTAATTTATGCAATACGCATGTACATGGTACATACATTAAACTAATTATTTAAAATATGTAATTCAATTATATAAATATCTTTCACTTTATTTAAGTTTATTTTAAAATTAATGTGCAATTTAACCTCATGGTGATGACCAATCATACAATTTTTTTTTAAACAAAGTAAAGAGTGAATTAAGGCTAAACTCCGTCTACTTACTATATTCATATCTTACATTTTATAGCAAGTATTTTTTTTTGCTTTTTTTTTAAAAAAGGCCATGAGATAGAGATAGAGGTTAAAATGTACGCAGACCTTATCACTACCTCATAAAGATAGAGAGGTTATTTTTGAAAGACTTTCAGCATCAAAAACCATCATATTTTATAATTTATATACAAGGTTAAAGTTTTGTTATAGCATGAAGGGTGATATAAGATAATTTGTTAACAAGGATATAAAATGAAAGGTAAATATTTTTTTAACCATCTTCCTTTATGCACTTAATTTAATTTGTCATATGAAATTGCAATTAGTAAATAAAACTACAACTAAAACAACTTACCATCAAGCACTGGATTGGAAGTGGAGTCTCCCTTGATGCAATAACCTTTGATGATATAATTAGAAGAAACAAAGATAAAATAACAAAAACATTTGCCTTGAATGCCATTTTGGATTAATTTAATTAACTTATATTTAATTTGTGGATGATAAAACAACATGCATTCCTCTCCTATTTATAGATTCTTTTAAGAAGATTTGGCTTACCAAACTTTATTTAAAATAGTGAAACTCCACATGATAAATTGCCCCATAACTTAGCTGCCAAAAACTTTATAAATTTGTTAAATCTTTTTTTCTTTTTTTACCTATACTTCGAACAATATTATTATATCATCGCTGAAAAATTGATTAACGAATATCTATTAGTTTCTAGTATTTTTATATACTCATTGAAACAAATAAAGAATTAATTTGCGGTAACTATTTAGCGGTAATAGTATAATTGCATGTTGTTATATAATCAATGATATATCTTTTTAAAATGAATTATGTCGTAACTTTAGAAAAAATTATTCACAATTTATAGCAAAGTAGCCAGGAGTTTTTGATGGATCGACTTACCTCATCGTAAGTTCCAAAAAAAAAACACTAAGATTATAGTATAAATTGTGTCATAATTTTAACACATTTATTGTACAGCAAATCACCGCGAGGAAATATTTTATGTATATATTATAAACATTTCAATCAAGATAGAGTAGTCAAAATTTTAATAACATTAGTCAGTCCTTAATTAGATAACAAAATGACTTTAAATAAGATGTGATGTATAGTTTTATACTATTATTATTTTATATATTTGTTAGTAATACTAATATACATCAACCATATATATTATCAAATACTTCGATACAATATTCAATGTTTTTTTGCCAAAATTAATATTGGAACTTTTTAAAATGCATACTATCATATCATGGCCTATTGGAAAAACAATCTCTCGATCTCATCTTGACATCCTCAAGGTAGGAATACGGTCTATTATGTACACTAAACCCTCCCAATAACCACTTTGTAGGTATGTTATTGTACCCCAAAGTCCAAATATCGTACCAAATACCATAATATCGTAATGGTAGCACCAAAAATTTTCAGTTTCAGTGTGATAACTCTGACCTAATTAGAGCAGCATTCAAGTACATGAAGACATAACTACAACAATAACAAGATACTGGGTAAAATTCCACAAGTAGAGTATGGAGAGAGTAAAACGTACACAGACCTTACCTCTACTTCATAAAGATAGATAGGTTGTTTCCGGAAGACCCTCAACTCAAATAAATCAGCCTCAAAAGTAGAAAATATTAGATACAAAACGACTATAAGAATAGTGCCAAACTGAAAAACACTATTTGAAATGCTGCATTCAGATTGAACTGTCTTTAAACTTAAACAGCAGCTACAGAAACTGTCTCAATTCAAGAATCACTGCACTTCACATTGCATTGCATAGGCCTGTACTAATACCAATAGTGTAATAGCAAACAGATATAATGCGACAATCAAAATGTTTAGCAAGTTCACACCATCGACTACAAGATACAGAACGAAACATCAGAATCCAATTACACTTCCTTTCAAATGGCAACCAACCGCGGTACAAGGTCCTTAATGACAACATTTCCGTGTGAAATCCCTTATTGAGAAGGGGATATAACTTATGACAATTAATCGTATGTTCTATTGGGATTAACAAATATGAAACTCCACCAGACACAGGACACAAATCCCAAAAACGTATCAAAAAGAATGAAGAAACACTTTGCAAAATGAATATCAATGTCTCTGCTGCTACCTGCCCTTTTTAATCTATACACAACCATCATGAGCTCTTCCTCATATTCATCGATGATACAACAACAGTGTTAGGGGATTGAACTTCCCCCTCGATATGAACTTTCCGTTCTCATATACACTAGAGTCTTTTAGGTTCTGGCTCTTAATCGCAGTCCAACCCACATACTTCTAATGAGAGTCCACCTTTTGTCACGAATGGGTTGATTCGGACCCATAGTAATGAAAGGATAGAAGCTAGAAGGATAGACCACACAATAATGATAGTGGGAACGTTGCTTTGCTTTCCCATCAACCCTTTGAGGAAGGGGTACAAATGAACAATGACCCATAAGGCAAAGAAAAGCTTTCCAAATAAAGGACCCCAAGAATCATACCCGTTATTGATTGCATCTGACACTCCGACAACAACTCCTATGATGTTCATAATCAACAAGGTCGTTGGGGGGATCAACAAGGATGTCCACTTGAAGAGGTAAAGCTCAGAAAACTCCCCATCATCAGCTGCTTTTGATGTGACGGTGAAGCTTGTGTTGACACCAGCCAAAACTTTAAGAAGACCTTGGAGAAGAGCAAAGAAATGGGATGAGACACCACCAATAACCCAAAATTGTTCATTTCTCCACATGTCATCAATGCCAACGCCTCCCCATCGTATCTCCAGAATAGTAGTTGCAGCAATTGATATAAAAAGAGCCATGAACACAATGCTAGCATAGTTGCTAAGCTGCAGACAACAAAAAATAGTCAGCAAAAGTCCGTGAGATGAGTTGAAGAAAAGTTTATGATGTTTCGTTTATGTTTCCATCCTGTGAACAATTTTACAGGAAGTGAAGATGGTGCAATTTCAAGTTGGCGGTCACAAGCATCGTCCAGGGTGAAGAAACATAAATGTCGTGTTAACTGGTAAACTTAAAATGATGAAAAGTGTTTGGTGCATGCTTAAAAGGAATATTTCGAACAAACATAAGGACCAGTTATGTGCCAGACTTAAGATACACGGTTGATGCAACATGACCAAGTGAATAGGATCAAAAAAGTTAAATAACGGAAATGGATAAAGCGGAAGGCTTACCTCTGGAACAATGAATTTCCCAGTAAGCAAACAGATGGCTGGCAATGTACAATATGCAATCAAAGGGAGAGAAGTCAATGGATAGACAATTGAGTTTATGTACGAAAACCGCTCCAATGGTTTAAGACCACACCCATATCCATACCAAATGGGACAATGTTTACTAAAGAAAATCTCAACTGATCCCAAGGCCCACCGCAGAACCTGATGCAAACGATCTGAAAGATTTATAGGAGCTGACCCTTTGAATGCAGGCCTTTTGGGCATGCAATACACAGACCTCCAACCATGACAGTGCATCTTGAATCCAGTTAAGATATCTTCAGTAACCGATCCATAAATCCATCCAATCTGGTAAAAGTAAAACATGAAAAGTGAGCCGAAACACAAAATGCAAACAAATCTAAAAGTTTAGAAATTAAGCAGTCCGTTTACCTCTTTACCCCATTCTGTTTTGTCTTCATAACCACAACTAATAACATGGATGGCTTCTTTCAGAAGAGATGCTGATGATGCTCCTGGAAGAACACCACCGTCTTCTAGAAGTGTCGAAGCAACAAATACTGGTGATTGTCCAAACTTCTTCTCGAGTTTTATTTGGGGCATGAGGGAAGCTTTTTCACTATCTATTCCTGTATCACAAAGTTGATTAGCAATAGATAAACATATATTTCAAAAAGCTCTAGCATGAGCAACGGAATAACGTAATGTAGAAGTAAACAAAGAGGAACTTATTTTGTAATGATAATAATTACTAAATATGCAAGTACAAAATCAATCCAAAATCAACTATCAAAGTTCCTCTTTCTTACCTTCAATTCCTTCCTCGATATTCTCAAGTGCATGAACCTGGGTTGAAGCATCCTTCCCTTTGACCTTCTTTTTATCTTTAGTCGTCTTCCCCTTCTTATGCTTCTTTCGAGATTTACAACAAAAGCAACACCAGTTCGGCCAACAATTGCATGTTTTTCCTGGAGGTTTTGCCTTCTTTGGAGCATCATATCCATAAAGCGCTTGCCTCCTGAAGACACATCCAGTTCCCACATAAATTGGACCCTGGATCCCATCAAGTCCTTTCATGTTTATCTGTCCCCAAAAGCATAAAATGAGCTTTAGTAAGGTAGCTTAGGTGCATATCATATCCATATGCACATGCATAAACAGAAAATAAGATACGATCTGTGAATCATCACATAATAAAATAACTCAAAGTCATTTTACGCACATCAAAGAAGACCACGTTGCGATTTGAGTATCTATCATGTCGATCAATGCCATCAAATCTCTGAGGAAATTGAACGTAGCATATCTTCTTTCCTGAAGTGGGGTCCATCATAAAGCACATAGCTTCTCGCAGTGCCTTACTGTTATTTATATAGTGATCACAATCCACATTGAGTAAATAAGGGGCATTGGAGATGACCGCTGACACCCTCATCTACAATCATATTTTAAAATGAGTCAATAGGATTCAGTCTAAGGCTATTACTTTCTGGGAAGGAAAAAAGATGGAAGATGACTTACCAAAGCATTCATGGCACCAGCCTTTTTGTGATGATCATATCCTGGCCTCTTCTCACGAGAAACATAAATAAGGCGAGGAAGTACCTTCCCTTCAATATCATGGAGACCATCATGGCCCAGAAAGACCTGCATAAAGAAATGAAACAGGTTAAAATTCACAATTTTAACATCTTGAATTTTCCCATTGAAATTGGAGTATGAAAGAGAGCAAAGCAAAACCTGAATCATTCCTGGATGATCCCTAACATTGTTTCCTGGCCAAGGAGTTCCATCTTGCATGGTCCAACCATCCTCGGGAACCTTTTGTGCAATGGCAACCAATCCATTTATCCGAACCTTGAATTCTTCATAGTCTCTCTGCGTCAAAAAAAGGTATTGAGTTTATGTCTCTGCCAATAGTTATTAAATTCACATCCATACACCTGGAAATTGAGGAAGCAGAGTGAAAATTTAAACAAATTAAGCACCTTAATGGCACGGCGTTCCCTCACAAATGCTGGATTTACTGTGTTCTTTAAATAATCAACCTTCTGAGCAAAATACCACTCCGGCGCTCGAGGCTCTATGCTGTATTTCTTGCAGAATGGGACCCATTTCCTTGCAAACTCAGATGTTTCAGAGAGTGCCTCAAAAGTAAGCATGGCGGCACCATCGTCAGAGACATAGCATGAAACCTTGTCCACCGGATAATCCACAGCAAGAATGGAGAGAACAGTATTCGCAGTTATAAGTGGGGGCTCTTTCATTGGATCCACTGTACTAACGAAAATGTCAATATGGGCTAACTCAGAAGGCTTCCCTTCTTTCTCATACCTGAGAAAAATGTAAGGCAGAGAACAGGTTAGGACACAATAAAGGGGCAACACTCAGACATGGATGTGCATAGGCACACATGTAAACTATATTACACACTGTGCCATAAAAAATGTATACCTCAGTGATAATCTATCTAGGTATGTCTCTCGCTGAATGGGTACCCATTTTGGGAACTGATCGAATATCCATGATACAGCAAACCATATTTCACATATAATAGATGTCAGCCACAATCCATAAGCATCATGGACAGGATGCCTTATTCTATAGTGGAAAAAGAGCCCAAGAATCACAAGTCGAAGTAAAATGACTAATCTGTACGGGCTTAGCTTGCTAGACGCAATAGGCTTCTTTCTTGAAAGTGGTTGTCTGCCTTCATCCATCCTGCAACATGGTTATAGGAAGAGAGATATGACTCAAGATTTCGAAAAACATCCAAATAAAGCATTAAACAACATTTAGAATTACAAAAGGTCCTCACTCGAACAACTGAACATGGAACATGTAGTACTCAGAGAACAAGTAAGAGAAAACAAGATATTGAGATAGAGAAAGAGGCGGTCCCCGCAATGCATGATTTTTGCCTACTTCAAAGGGCTCCAATGGATAGTTTATCAAAAAGCTTGTGTAAATTGTATTTTATTTTTTTATGAATCAATGTCAAATCTAGCTTGAAGGCATCTCGACTGTTTCACCGGGATACCTGCTCCTCGCAACAACAAAGATAACTCTATCCACCAAGGCTTTAAGCAAATGGGAAAGTTTCACAAAGTGTTTATCCTGATCTGCGATGGTTTCATCCTACCACATTGACCATTACACAGATCATAATACAAGGATTCTAGTACATGGATTAGTAATACCTAAATTATTAAGTAATCGCATTTCTCGATGGATGGTTCACAGTATGAAAAATGAGATGTACAACATATAATCTAAACCATGTGGTTGTATCAAACATGTGTTGATTTTTACTAGGTTTCTGATGCCATTAGTGGCAATGAACCAGCAATATAAGCATTGCTCAAGTCGTCAAGTGGCAACAAGTTTTTTCTTCTCGAAGGGCAATCTTTTTATCATACATGAATGCAAATCAACTATCTTTTCTTTCGGACAACAACTTTTCGTACAAATATCAGATAAGTTGGCTCTACTAAGATATCAGACGAAGTTGTTTATGATCCATGTTGCCATAGTTTCACTGGAAAAAGGAAACGACTCAATCTCTTAGTTTTTCCATTGTTGAACAAGTTCTCTTTTTCTTTATTTAATAACTTGAACACATTCTTATTGTTTAGATAATTCTTTCTTTTTTCGCGAGAAGACAAGAAAGTGGGGATGTATTGATTGTTCGTTCTTGTTTAATATGAATGATTTGTTTGAGTTTGGTGAAAAAACATAATGCACAATCAAGGAAAAACAGCAAGGTATGAATTTAGGCCAGTAGTAGAATCTGTATTTGGATATCATGTTTCCCATTTCTTCTTCTTTATTCCTTTGTTCTTACCAATCTAACTAATAAAATAAAATTTTAGTAAGGACTTTGAAACAAAATGGTTTGTGATCCAAAATCGCACTTGCATTTCTAACTAATCCTAGAACATTCTTTCACTTAGGGTGCGCGTTCACCATGTTTGGTTGGTCAGAATATTTTGGACCATTTTCTCTAGGAAAATAAGTTTCTTAAAATTTGAGTAGAATAACTTCTCTAATGGAATTATGGAAAACAAGTTCCATTAGTGACACTCCAAATTTATTACCTCATCACCACCCACCCAACATCACCAACACCACTCCCGCCACCCAGAACCCCCACTCCCCACGTCATCTCACATCCATAGAGGTTTGCTAGATTATATATAAATGCTCTTGGGATAATATTTTTTGCTTACTTACCAAAATCATAAACAAGTACGAAGTCCACTTACTTTCAAGAAAACCTTTTCTAGAAAACCGTTTCATGGAAAAAAATTTCCTTGATAACAAACACGCCCTTAGTTTTCATTTTGTTTTACCAGACAATTGAGACTCGGATCCGCTTTATAGCTTTTGATCAAAGTCCATTAAATAATAAGTTAAATATGCTTAGTTTATTTTTTGTCCAAAAAACACACCAGTCCTACAAGAGTGGTGAACAACAGAACAAATCCCACTAGCGTGCAGAAAGCACATATGAGTTGTCAAGCCATTCCAACCAAAGCAACAGCTATGGAGAGCGTCGGTTATTTTTAAATTTTATCCCAATTAAGAAAAGCTGCTATTTCCATACATGTACCAAGTGAAATTATGATGATATAAACTAATTTTGGAAGATTCAAAAACTCAGATAGAGCCTAAGATGCCGTCACGAAAGGTCCCAAATTCCATGACTTAAGAAACAGGCTGTACTCATACGCAAGACGTCAAAGATAAACACGATACCAGCCCTTTGGCGTCATACTAAACTACAACACCATGACATTTCTTTGGCCCGGCGGAACTACCTTATGCTAGGGGGTGTAAAATTGATACCCTTTTGTCGGAAAATTACACTATTTAGCGAAGTTAAAAAAATCAGTTTTATGTAGAAATACCATATGTTGACTTCCGTTATGTTTTACGTGGTTCTATTTTTTTTTATATTTTGACACCCCTTGGAAAAATTCCTGGCTCCATTACTGTCTTTGGCACATATCGCTCATAATGCTACAAGTAGTGTGCACTCGCCAAGTCAAATTAACATTGCCAAGAATAAAACAAACAAGTCATATCATCATCGATACTCACTTAAGAGAGAAATAAAATAAAAGAAAAAGGAACCTACTTGGGCAGGTCCGGATCCAGCTCATCTCCATCATTGTTACCGCCACCTCCCTCGTGCTTAATCATCTGCAATTTATCGTTCTGTTTTTTCTTCCAGTCCTCCATTCTTTCCTTCCACGCAACACTACCATACCCATAAACTGCTAGGTCTTTCTTAGGATCCATGGGCCGAGGCGGCACTGCAAACACCAGCCATATTAAGCCTCTTAGAATTCACAAACTGGTCAAACTATAACAAGAAATTCTTATTTAACTTACAGGACATGGAAGAATCTGAGACTGGATGAACTCTCTTTCCACGACTCATAAATGGCGGGACTATAAGAGCATGTTTGTCAGCTGAAATGCCGTCCTCCTGCAAAACAATATCCTAATTCTTTATGTAAAACTTAGCAAAATTATGAACACCATCATAACAAATCTTGTGTCATTACCTCTTGACCATAAGTAAGAAGAGGGATCTCTGTGCCAAGTGAAGCAGGATCCATCTCTGATGGGGTAGCAGATCCAGAACCATTAAGATTCCCCCGGCCAACCTTAAGGCGAGCTGAAAGGGCAGCATCAGCCGTTTGATGAGGGTCAAATTCATTGTCTAAATCGTCAAATTCATCTTCTTCATCATCGCCTTCAACGCGAGGACTTCCTTTAATACGCTTGTACCTAGTTTTACATTGAGGACAAGCTTGATTCCCCTCTCTCCTTTCATACTCATAGCAAGGTCTACAAACAGGAAATGCACATTCATCGCAAGCGACAAATGGCTCCCCATCTACAGTTATTTCAATCTCATCTCCACAAATCTGGCAAATCTGCCCACTCAATTCTTTCACAGAAGTTACCT
The DNA here is from genome assembly GCA_011800125.2 of Solanum clarkiae. Taxonomy (NCBI): domain Eukaryota; kingdom Viridiplantae; phylum Streptophyta; class Magnoliopsida; order Solanales; family Solanaceae; genus Solanum; species Solanum clarkiae. The sequence continues at coordinate 19,365,910 of JAABOM020000012.1, read as the reverse complement.
ACAATCAACCAACAGTAAATCAAGAAGTTCCACACTTGAATTCACATCCACATTCAACATTCTAATAATCTATCAGCTAATGGAAAGTATTACAACTTATTGACATGAGCTGAAAGATCTAACTTAGTACAGTCAAAACAAAGCAACAAATGAGGGATTCACATAAAGAAATGAACTTTAGCACAAAAGAGGAAATAGGCAACTTCAAAAAGGTCAAGAACACTACCACCGACACAAAAAGCAACACCAGATCCTCAAATCTCTTGAATTAACTCACTATACAGATGCAGAAATAGACTAAAAGTAAATAAAGATTGGATTTTTAAAGCACTTACTCTTCCAACTTCATCAGCATTGATGAGAACAAACTCATTCCTATTATGTGAACCAGCAATAAGTCTCCCTTTAGTATCCATTACCAAAAAATCAACTTCAAAACAAGAAAGAACACAAAGCCACCCCACACGTCAACATACCCAAACCCCCATTACATAAAACATCAAGAAAAATGAGTTCTTGAACACCCAATACAAGAAAGAACAACCCCTTTTGCCCCTTTTAGTTAAAGAATGGCAAAAAATGGTGTACAAATACACATTTTGTTCACTATAAAGAATTGGGTGTGTAGAAAAAAAATTATTATATTTTTTTTTATGGGGTGTAGTGGGTAGATTCTTTTCCTTACTAGAGAGAAACCCAAGTTAATGTATAATGGGTTTCTCTCAATGTTGAGCTGTTAGTGGGGGTGGATCACAGAATCAATTAACATGAGAGTTGAATAACTAAGGGTCAGACAAAGACAGAGAGGGGCAAAATGGGAAGAAAATAAAATATTTGAAAGTTCAACGCGTAATGCACAAGAGACAGATTGATTTGATGGATCTTTTTTAGAGGAAGAGGTGCGCGACTGTGATAAAGGGGGGGGGTGTAAGTGGGGTCCATGGGGGCGGGCGAGAGGGGTGTATTTGTAACTTCACTAATCACTGCTCTCTGTTAACTTTTATTTGTCACTAGTTTAATTTTTAAGGTCAACTTGATTAATCTTCAAAGTTCAAAACTAAATAAAACTATACGAAAAATATTATAAGTCGTAATTTTTTTCACATTAACATGCTAAAAAATACATCTTAAAATATTGATCAAAATTAATACAGTTTGACCTCAATAAGCGAAATAACAATTAAAGTAAAATTCTTTTCTAGTTTAGTGAGAGTTGCAAGTAGTAATTTTGTAAGCAAAAGCTTAAGGAAAATGTAATTAATGATGATGAAGATGATTATGATCTCTTAATTTTTTTTACTGTTTTTAAGGTTAGAGTTTTAGTCAAATGAGAGAGAAGGGTATTACTAAGGGTTATCTTATAATATATTTTTAAATCTAAAATTTTTATTCAACTCTTTATAAAACTTCTTAATAAGAATGACATTACAAGATTTAAGAAATATTGCAAGTAATTAAGTCCTACTACAGCTAATAGAGTCAACCTAAAATGGTTCGTCAAAATAAAATACTGAATTATTTTGAATCAACTAACACTTAAATTTGAATATGAAGAAAAGAATTTGTAGTTGAATTAAGAAGAAAAAAAAATTGGAGTCATTTGCCTTATTTTTCGTCGCATAGCTAAAATGCTACAAATAAATTTTAAATTAAAAAAAAAAACTTGAATTATCAATGGCGGCATGACAATAGGAATGGCATGACAAGTTCTAATTTACAAATTTAAGTGGCGGTTCAACACCTCACCCCTTAAACAAGAGGTTGGGGGTTCGATTCCACCTCTGATGAATGAAAAAAATATTGTGGCTAATTCTCTAAAACGTTGTGACTAGTTCTCTATCGCTTAATACGCTGATAGTAGAATGGAGGATTAGTTTATCTTGGGGAACCAAAAAAATTTACAAATTTAGTAAATATTTTTTGGTATGACCTTTTAATTTAAATATAAAATTTCAAAAGTCTTATGTTTATTTATCAGAAAAATCTTAGCTATATTTTTAAATATTGTAGGTAATCAAATTAAGACACATTAATAAAATAAATAAAAGATATTTAAAAAGATTTCCTATATTATAGGAAAGATTATTTCTTTTTCAACTAGGAAAGGGTTCTTTAACTCTAACTAATTATACTTCCTCATTTAGTATGTATAGAGAAATTTATTTTTTAGCATTTTATACTTCTAATGTATACATCTATTTTTGTTTAACAAACGATATTCTTAATTTTTACAATTTCATCATAAAAAAATTCATTTTATAAGGAAAAAAATGTAGCAAACATAGATATTCATATATGTTTTTTTCCTTCTTCTTCAATTTTTCATACTGTAGAAAACTGAAGATTTTTCGATCATTTAAAGTTAAAGTGAATTTATTTTTCTAAGAAAAATTAAAAATATCGTGATTGAGTTTTGCTAAGCTTGATTGATCAAAATATAAAGCATATTGATTGCTTTTTAAAATTTTAGGTTTGATTAAATATAAGAAAATGATATCAAAACGGTGGATATGAATTTTGAAGTTATTTAGAATTGATTTTAACAAACTTGAATAGAAACAAAAATGTGTTAGTGAAATTTCTCAAAAACATTTTGTGATCCGTCAAAATTTCAAAGATAATTTATTTCAAATATCATGATCTGTATCAAGTTTTGATGGTGATTTGCTAGAACAAAATTTGTATTAATAAATTCATAATAATAATAGTGGTGAGAATTAGTTTATACTAGAGTTTACTAATTACTATAAATTATTGATATCCAATTAATTTTAACGATCTATCAAAATTTTACTATCAGATTTCGGCACAAAAGCTATTTTATATGACTCTAAAATATCTAAACTTCTCTTTGAAATAGAAAATAATAGTAGCAATGAAAAATTAGGCTCAAATTTATATTAAGACTAACTACAATAAGTAGTTTTATAATGCCCTTATACACGCAATATAACAAATAAGCTTATCATATATTTATTATCAAGAAAGGTAGATATAGAGTAAGAGTCATTGGATAAAAATGGTAGAATAAAGTGTGTACTAATGGAATTATTAAATAAATAAATGCAACGACATGATGGAAAAGGAGAGTAAAACACACAATCCCAACATATAAAATCCATCGATATCTAAAATGACACTTTTCGTTGTTCTTTCAATTTTAATTTATTTCAAAAAAAAAAATTTGATAGTTCTTCAATTTTAGTTTTTCAACATAATATATATCAGATCACAAAATTAAAAAGTATTTTGATACATACACTTAACATATCTTTAATTTAGAACCACAATTCAAAAATCTTCTTAATGCATGCCAACAGTCAAATTATAATTAGATAAATAAATTAAGTTGAACAAAGCATTATATAACCACAACTTCAACAATATAACAAAACTAAACCACACACAAAATAAACACTACATTTACAAAACCAAATGACCAAATAGAATAGACTACACCATAGGTAATTAACAACCACCCAAACAAATTGAAAAAGAAAACCCTAGCAAGTAGACCACCCCTAAATTGGAATATATAGAACAACAATAATAATATATTCAATAAAAATCTTATAAGTAGAGTCTGAAAAAAAAATATACACAGATTTACTATTGCCTCATAGAGATAACGAGATTGTTTCCGAAAGACCCTTATTTCGAAAAATCATCTCCAAAAGCAGAAATACTAAATATGAAATAATTAGAATGGATAACAAATAAAAATATATAAATGATGTGTATGCTAAATACAACAACAATATTATCCCAATGTCTCAAAGGCTTCCGCCCATTGCGGGGTAAGGGGGGAGGATGTACGCAGTCTGACCCCTATATCTAAAACACATAGCGTGACTGTTTCCGGATGACCCATGATGAGCGTCGAAAGTTTCATTGACTAACTGCTATTTCACAATTGAAAAAAGGACAGACAGTTTAAAGAGCTATTTTGCTTTATTTCATTATAGTCAAAGCCAAAAAATAGTAAATCTTTGGCTTCATCCGAGATTGATGGAAAGGATGTGTATGCTAAATGATATTATAAAAAGGGTGTGGGGGTGGGGTGAATTAAATAGCAAAATACAAGAAGACCAAACATGTGTACAGGAATGCATCCACATGCCTCTTTAGTTTCGCAACAAAATACTCAGAGAACAGCTTGCTCTCTTTAATTAAATAAAAAGTTGTAAATTACTATAGGCTACTAATAATACAGCAAAGTGGACCATATGGATCCTTCTTCACCAGCTTTGTCCCTATCAATATTATTTTTATTTTTCACACCATATTAAATGCTCACTGACCTATATGAAGAGTACATAAGTGGTATTTAATTTTTTTAATTTTTTGTTGCTGGCATTTGGACATAAAAAGGTAAAAAATAAAAATATTTTTTTAAATAGCATTTGAAAAGAATTTTTTAATGTTGAAGTTGTGTTTATGCATGCACTATTAAACTTGAAAAAAAAATATACAAATTTTTTGTGAGTTGATAAACTAGTAAAGATATGTTTGTTGGATCATTAATTTATTTGTAATTGAGTCCCAATATGAGATGCTTTCAACTTTTTTTTTCTTGAATAAAAGTTAGTTCATGTTCTACATTTTCTACTTTTGAAGTAAAATATATCAAAGAAAAAAAATCATGTTAATTAAAAGGGAAATGTGTTAAATATATTTCTGAATTATTTAAAATATGTTAATTTTATTGTTCATTATTACTTTGGCTCAAAATTGGTCTTATAAATCCATAATTATTAAACTCATACCTAACAATGTATAATTAATTGAAAGGGAAAAAAATTATCTGCCATTGTTTTTGTTTGTTAAAATGAAAAATGTTTATATTATTTATTTTCATATATGATATTATATGTCTCACACATTCATCCACTTCCGCCCGTTCTCAAACAATGTTCATTTTTTTATAATTTTAAAGAGATCATTAATATAAAGGGTATTTTTAAACTATTTTAATAGTTAAAGAGTATTTTAGGTTTTGAGGATGTGGATAGTAGATCATTCATGTGGATCAACTTGATTCGAAGTTATTTTCTAAAAAAGAAATAAGTTTAAACTTTTTTGCCAAATTATAAAATTTTCATTCAACCAAAGTAGCATAGATACGTCTTGAATGTTTTGTGTGGAGTTGGAGAGAGAAGACAGATTTCCTTCAATCTTTTGTTAGTTGGTGTGCAATACAGTTGGAGACAGATTTCCTTCAATCTTTTGTTAGTTGGTATGCAATACAGTTGGAGACAGATTTCCTTCAATCTTTTATTAGTTGGTGTGCAATTTTGCAAGAAATATCTTGAATTTTTCCTTCAATCTTTTGTTAGCTGGTGTGCAATTTTGCAAGAAACGTATTGAATTTCTTTCATCACAGATATGATAAAGACTTTACGTACAATCATCCCAAAGTTTCAGTTATAAAAAAGGGTGGAACAGGCGCACTGCAGGGCTCATTTTGGGGGTAACGCTCCCAACAAGATTTTTTTCATTCCCAAAGCTCGAATGTGAGACCTCTGATTAAAGGTAAAACACTTCCACCAGTTCATCACACCCACGTTAGTAACAAATCTCTTTTTTAAATAGGTGCTTCATCTCTTAAAAAAAAATCAGAGGTATTACCCTTTTTAGTTAAAAACATAATGAAGAATAAAGTGATTAATTTTTAAATAATTTCAGAAGTATATTTACCCCTTTTTCGAGAGGAAAAAAAAAAGAAAGAAAGAAAGGGAACTAAAACCAACAAACAAGCCAAATTTCCTTCCTCTTTCTCTCAAAAGAAATTAAATAATTTCTTCACAATAATTTCAAACAATTCATCTTTCCTCCCACCAAACATAAAACAGCTCACTAGGTCTCTCTTGTCATATTAAAAATCATGTAACAAAGATACTTCTGATTGACATAATATAATTTAAATAAATCTTATAGGTTTTAGTATTATTGGAAACATTTTTTTTAGAAAATAGTTTAGGAAAACGTTATGAAGTACTTTCTCCATTCACTTTTATTTGTTATTGTTTCGTTTTTTGAGGTCAATTTGACTAAATTTTAAAACTAAATTGAAGTAGTTAAATTTAATATTTAAAATCTAAAATTTAGAATTATTAAAAACTATACGAAAAATGGTATAAATTGCAATCCTTCTTATATTAATATAATGAAAAAGTACATCTTAAAATGTTGATCAAAGTTCATATAGTTTGATCTCAATAAATAAAATAATGAAAAACAAAAATAAACGGTGGAAGTACGTTCGTGGTACGTTTAATTTCCATGAATAAAATACTGTCATATTCTCTTGTTTCTAAAAAAGATAAAAGAAAAAATAACTCAAAACAAAAAAGGCAACGTAATTAAATATCTATACATAAAAGTGTTAGAACTTATTTTTGAATTCAGAAAAAGGAAAAAGAAAAAGTTTCGATTGAAATAAAAAAGGTTAAAATAGAAATAAAGACTGAAAAATAAATTAATTAAACACTGTTCAAAGTAACATGCCAATTAATGTCAAAACCTTAGTATGTCACATTGAAAAACATGTTCTAACTAAAATAAAAAGTATTAAAGAACATGTTCTAACCACTTTGTTCATGAAATAAAATATAAATTTATGGTGCGTTTGTATGCTATATTAATTAAATTACTTAAAACCAACTTGATGTTTATGCGAGTGATAATAAATTTGTAACATCTTGTGAAATTACTAAAACATTCTTAAACTTTGTCGAGCGCACAGCGTATTTTCTTAAGCTCTGATGGAAAATCCGAGACCGAATTTGCGATCAATGCGAAAATCTGAGTCAGAAAATGGTCTCGACTCGACTTTAACGCAAAAAATATGAATTAAATTTTTCAAAGAATACTTAAAACAATGGGGTTTCCACGCCCCTTCCGCGACGCGGACAAGACATAGAATCACACTTGTCTGTTTTTCGAATAATTCAATGAGAATTGAAATTCGCGAAAAAATGTATAAAAGACGCGCACTAGTACATGGGGAAAACATTTTTTTTCTTTAATTCGGGAAAGGCAACTTCGTCTTTCCCGACTTAATTTAATATTCCCAGGATGATTTTCGAAGTATATTTCGTACAAAGGAGGGTTTTAACCCAAAAATATTCTAAGTCTATTATTTTTACGTTAAGTCAGAGAAAAGAAGAGGAGAGATAAGTGAGGGTTCCCGGAGAAAATTCGATTCCTTGAAGAAATCTTCATTCCCAGGTATGTAAATGCTACCCAAAAATATGATATTGTTCTTCCATGTGCCAAAGATAGAGTTGGGATGTATAATTGATCCTAAAAAGTCTTAAATTGTGATTCTTGAAAGTTTTCTTGATTTTTAGCATGTAATTCTTGAATATTATCTTGAGTTCTTGATTTTATGCTTTAAACTACACTTTACATCCTAAATTGATGATCATCACGTAAACTGTTACTGTATATCTTTATTACTATTTGATTATGATTTAACCCTTGCAAATTCTCTCTGTAACCACTTGAATAATGAACTTAGGGGGATGTCTAGAGCCTTGATGGTTTAAATGTGATGTTTGATTGAGTCCGAGTCCTGAGGTGATGAGTGGTAATGAATGTGATAGCTAAAATTATACCAATAGAGTCAGATGAATATATCCCCTTGAATTTGAAAAGATAGTCTTGCCTGTAGCGGTTGAGTGACGGGGATCCTTGATGAATTGATAGACTTATGAGCATGTCGAGTCCTGGGAGGAGTATTGAGCACCGAAAATGAGTAAGAATGAGTCTTACTCGCACTCATTACCTACGTGGCCAGCGTAGAAGAGGATTGGGCCGTGAGAATCGATGTTTCCTTAGTCCCAAAAGAGAACTTACTATTATTATAAACCCCTGATGTACGTCCTTTTACCCTGGCAAGGTACTAGGTGGATGCCGCAATGATATCACTTCATTGTACAGTCACCGGCTCATAGGTGATGGGTGTAGGTCCAAGAAACTCCCAGATATGTTTCACGAGGATAGAACTCCGATGTGATGTGATGGTTTGATGTTTGATAGATGGTGAGGTGATGGAGTCTTGTCCCTTACTTTGAGGTGAGCCTGAGTGATTGATGAGAGATTGTTAAAATGTTTCTTTTTCCTTTAGTTTGTTTTACATACAGTACATTCCACATACTAACGCCTCTTTGGCGCTGCATCATTTTATGATGCAGATACTGTAGACAGAGGACTTCACAGCCCAATCATTGAGGTTCAGAGCTTTGATTCCAGTCCGTGGTGAGTCCTCTCCACCATTTGGAGGATCGTTATTTATTTATTTATCTTTATGTCAGTATTTCTTTTAATTGTGGTACTAATGGTCTGTCATGGTGCCTTCTTAAATATTAGTTATAGAGGCTTCATAGACATAGACGGTTGATGGATTGTGTCGGGATGGTTTGATTCCCGTTTCCTTTCTTTGAGATATTTATTCATATTATCTTTTGTTAGTTGACTACTGTATTGAATTTTCCATTGATGAGTTGATTGAACGATGGCAAAGAGACTGAGTAGTCCACTTGGGGGCTAGCAATAGTCTCCGAGTGCCAGCCACACCTAGGGTACCCTTCAAGCGCATGACAAAATTATTACCTATTGAAATTTATTATTATGTTGGATTGGTATATGTACCTTGAGTTTGCATAGACTTTCTCAATTAACGAAGTTAATTAATTGATGTGGCGACCATGTTGTTACTACTAGGAATGAAGTTTTACGGGGCAAGATGGAAGTGATTAATGGCGGATAAGAGAAGGAAAATAAGATCGAGATGGTTAGGGCATATGAAGATGAGGCGTGGTATGAGGTGTGTGAAAAATTGGTTGAAACAGAAGTTGGAAAATTTATTAGAGGTAGGGTGGAGAAAAACTAGCGGAAATGATCAGACATACATGTTAAGCATAACCCTAAATAGAAAGAAATGTAGATCAAAGATTAATAAACTATAAGGTAAGTAGGTAGTTGGGTATTTTCACACTGAAAACATGCAATTCTTTATTAATAGTAATGTCACAGTTTAGTAGTTTTTTCCTCAATGTACTGGTCTTGGTGGCCAATAAGAGAAGAAAAGTAGATCGAGATGGTTAGGACATGTGAAGATGAGACATGTAGGAACTAAGGAGATGTGTGAAAAGTTAGTCGAGATAGAAGTTAGGAGACTTAGAGGTAGAGCAGAGAGAAACTAGGAGGAAATGATTAGACATGTCAAACATAACCCTAAATAACATAACCCTAAGTAAAAAAGAATAGAGATCGAAGATTAATAGATTATAAGGTTAGTAGGTAGCTGGGTGTTTTCACACTGAGAACATGTGACACTGTACAAATATTTCAGATGTCACTCTTGTGGAAGATCATCTGGTTGCTCGTTCTCCTCTGTGCCGACGTCCGGCCTCTCGATTATCATTTAATTAGGTTGTAATCTATTAAATTTAATCCAAATTCATTTAATTCGTAGTCCTTATAATCCAATTTATCTCAATTTTAGTTAATTTCTTTGCAATTTATTGCAACTCTAGCCAGTCATTCTACATTTCCTTTCAAATTTTAGACTAGTAGATCAATTTAGTGGCTAAATTTTGAATTCTCAATTTAATTCTTATTCAATTTAAATTCGGATACTCACTGTTTTAACTCGAATCCGACCCATCACTTGAATTCAATCCTAACTGCTCATGTTTAATCGGAGGGCTGAGATTTAATTTCATTTTTTAATTCTCAATTCAATAGACAACTCCTAAACCACCCTTTTTCTAATCCAGAACCCCGCGAAACACCCACCATCGATCTCTCTCTCTCCTTGTCCCTTTTTCGACGAAACACAAGCCATCTCCCAAAAATCAGGATTTTTTTTACATATTATTTATAGTCGCGTACCCAATGATATAAGTTATATACGTAATAAATTTATTTATTCTTTAACTTAAGGAGGAAAGAAAATTTTTTCCAAATATCTTGACAACTTAAAACTAATTAGCTACGGATTATTTGACGCTACATTTGTCGTTAATCTTCAATAAATTTAGTACAAAAATTTTAATCGCTAATTCCGTAGCTACAAAATTAATGTCAAATCTCAGCACACTATTTAGCAACAGAAACTAATTTTCGTTGCTAATTCGTAGCTAAAAGCTATACCTATTCTTTTATTTTCGTAATTTGCAACCAATAAAACTTTCATAGCTAGTATGTCGCTATTTAGTGACAGATATTGTATTGTCGCTAAGATCAGTCGCAAAATCGTATTATTTAGTAGTGGGTGGTGATTAAAAGGACTGAAAGTGTACTCCTTTTATTTATTAGATTAAAATGACCGACCTCAGAAAATAAATATACAATTTAAAATAATTAATATAGCGACCTCAAGATGTCGATATTGAACTATTGTGATTAAAAGAAATGAAAGTGCACTCGGGTATATTGATTAAATTAAAAAAGTCGATATTTTATTTAAGAAAAAGTTAATATAACGGCCTCAAAATGTCGGTATTAAACTGTTGTGATGAAAAGAAATGAAAAATATAATCTTTTTATTAATTAGATTAAAATAACGAGCTCCGAAAGTCGAAAGAATATCGACCACTGCAGGTCGATTTTAATAAAAATAATTAAATAGAATAAAATGTTAATTAAAATTCATTGGAAATATTTATTAATTTTTTTATGAAATTGAAATAAAATAAAATATTATTATTTATTTGTTTATTCAATTCAATACCGAATAAATGAGGTCTATTTTGATTATATTTACTTTTTTGGGGAAAATTTTAAACCTTCAGAAGACGGTATATTATTTGTGAAGTTAATAATTTTGAAGAAAAAATTAAGATTTGGAGAGAAATTACTAATCAATGGTTATTACCTAAAAGGGCATAACCTATGAATAAAAAGTTTGAAGATCAAAAGGGCATAATCTCATGAGTAAAAAGCTTGAAGGGCATTTTAGATAAAAAATTAAATGAATTGATATATCTAATTTTTTCAATCCATTTTAATTATTAAACTATCCCTCAAAAGGTATTTTATGTTAATTTATGCCAAAATCATTTGTGTCATATATATTTATCCTAAAAAAATATTAAGAAACGTAAAGCAATAAAGAGATAATCACAATTAAGATTCATAATAAGATTTTTAGCAACGTGGACTAGATTTGCCAAAAGTAGCAAATACAGACAGTCAAAGCAGCCAGCTAGCTTTTGATTGGATGAAAAAATAAAATTATTATTTTTGTGATTGATTAAGAAAAAGCAATTCCTCATTGCGATAAGTCAGAAAATATTTCGAGGAGTTTCACGTATAATCATTTAAAATTATCTTAATTATATTTCATTATTATAGTTCAGGTAATTATATTTTATAATTATAGTTATAACAATATTTATATAATTTGTTATATGGTTCGCAGTTTTTTATTTACCATTTGTATATTTCATTATATAATTCATGCACAATGTTTGTATAATTCGCTATAGTTTTTGTATATTTAGTTATATAATTTGATTTGCAATAACTTTCGTATAGTCACACATAATATTTATATAAATCGCATGAATTATATAAAATTTAAACAGTAATTAAAGCCACATATTTGCTGTAAAATATTAGCTAATTTAAATTGTAACTATAGTAATTAATTAATTTATTTATATTTACTTATCCGCATAATTTTTTTAACTATTTCTATATGACACGACATATAAAAACAAAAACAAGAAAAATGAGAAAAGTAGAATAGTCATTTCTTAGGGTCCAAAATCAATGTTCTCGAACGTGTATGCCGACGACATTCCACGTGGCATATTGTGGGCCCTAACCGACAACTTACAAGAGAAATTCCGAGTGATGTTTGATATGTTGGTTTTATTAGGTGTCAAGCAACGACTCTACACTTGTCTGAAATTGCCTAATATTTTTTTCGTCTTCATTTATTTGATACATTGTATATTAAACCTAAATAGGAAAGAGAATTTTTGATGGATGTGTGCATTAATCGATTCAATTTGAATTTATATATTATTATTTTGATTTATTAATTTTTTATTTTTAAATATATTAAATTAATAAGAACTCAATAAAATATTTTTTTATCAATTTTTGATTTATCAATTTTAAGTCTTTAAAGGTTCGATTTCAATTTACTCGATAAGAATGATTAGGGGTGAACAAAATGAAACGGAAAATCGAACTAAATCGCAAACTAAGGCAACCCGAGAAAAAAATCCGACTAGTGATTTGATTTTGACTTGGTTTGGTATTGACAAAAAAAATTCAATATTTGGATTGGTTTGATTTTGGTTTTAAAAAACCAACTCGAGGCCAAACTAACCCGACATTATATGTATATATATATATATATATATATATATATATATATATATATATATCCTCTTAACA
>JAABOM020000012.1:19342645-19353390 GCA_011800125.2 Solanum clarkiae | reverse complement strand
AATAATAATAATAATAATAATAATAATAATAATAATAATAATAATAATAATAATAATAATAATAATAATAAAGAGAGACAGAGATTAAATAATATCTTTTATCATGCATTTACAAATTAAGTAGCAGAAAACAATTTTTTAAATTTTATTTTTTTTGTAAAATCATAAATCTCTTATAAGATTTTAGAAATAACCTACAAAACCAGTTCTTAAAAAAAAGGAAAAAAGAGCAAAGAATATAAATAAAAAACTATTTCCAAAAGTACATGTTGTGTTATTTAACTTTTTCTTAAGAGAAGTATTAAAAATATCTTCGAACTTGTCACGAATTATTAGTGTCGTCCCTAAACTATTGATAGGCTTAAAAACACCCCTCAACTTGGCGAACTAAGCTTAAATACACCAACAATAACATTACCCCAATGCCTCAAATGCTCCCGCCCATTGCGGGGTAAGGGGAGGTCGGATGTACGCAGCCTGACCCCTCGAACTTTATTAGTTTCGTCCCTAAACTATTGATAGGCTTAAAAACACACCCCTCTCCCAGCTTCATGTTTTTGTAATTTATTAAATTTTGTAAAGCTTCATTCTCTGTCATATTTTTACAATCCCAAAATCTTCTTATGAGATTGTCATATTCTGACCATGAAATTTTTAACGTTGCCAGAAGTCCACATCGAAAAAATTATCATTAACAAAATAAGTAGGAAAAGAAAGAGAATCAAGCAATTAAAAATGAGAATTAAAAAAAATAAATTTGCTTTGAGGTCGCCATTAATGAAGGAAACGTTAAATGAGAAGAAAAAGGGTATTCTAGTAGTTTGGTAATTAAAAGTTGCACGACTTTTTTTAAAGACTAATGTGGTCTTTTTTTTAACCTTCCACGTACTTTAATAAATTGTACTCACTTGTTATGCCATGTGGCATGCGGGAGGGGTGTATCTAAGCCCAATTCGGCAAGTTGAGGGGTGTTTTTAAGCCTATCAATAGTTTAAGGACAAAACTAATAATTTGTGCCAAGTTTGAGGGTGTATTTAAGCTTGGTTCGCCAAGTTGAAGGGTGTTTTTAAGCCTATCAATAGTTTAGGGACGACACTAATAATTCGTGACAAGTTCGAGGGTATTTTTAATACTTCTCTCTTAAGTCTATCAATAAACAAGAAAATTGTCATTTTTTTTTCATATTAAGTGTCATGCCCCGGGAGGGTACCCTAGACGTAACTGACACTCGAAGACTATTGCTAGTCCCCAAGCGGACCACTAGTCCCATTGCATTCGTTTAATCAACTCATAAGCGGAAGATTAAATAGATTAATAGTCTATCAGCAGGCTATCACAATCATTATCATTTAAAGAACGAAAGAAGTATCTTAATAGAAAAGAAATAGGAAATAAACAATCCCAACATCAACAATCAACTATTTATGTCTATGAAGCCTCTATAGCCAATATCTAAGAAGGTACCATGACAGGCCATGGTTACCACAATCAAATAAAATACTAAAATAAAGATAAGAAAATAATCATTCTCCGAAGGCAGGGGAGGACTCACAACGATCTGGAATCAAGAGCTCTGAACCTCAACGATAGACTGTTGAAGTCCTCTGTCTACAGAATCTGCATCATAAAATAATGTAGCGCTAAAGGGACGTTAGCATATGGAATGTACTATATGTAAAATGGGTTAAAGTAAACAGTATAAGTGTAACATCAGCTCATCGATCACTCAACTCACTCAGAATAAAGGACGGGACTCTATCGCCTCACTATCCATCAAGACATCACACAATGACGTCAATCTCAGAGTACTATCAACAAGGAACCTATCTGGGAGTTTCTATAATCGACAATCACCACCTATAAGCCCTGTGATGATACAGTGAAGAGATGTCGCTGCCACATTCATCCAATACCTTATCGGGGCACAGGACGAGTCTGTTGGGGATCCCAAAAGAAGTCTGTCAAGACCTCTGCGGGACAAAGGAAACATCCGCTTTCGGGTCTAATCCTCTCCTACGTTGGTCATGTAGTTATGAGTATGAGTGGGACTCGCTCTTACCCATTTCGGTGCTAATACTCCTCCCAGGATTCAATATGCTCATAAGTCTATCAATTTCAGGCTGGTTATGCAATCAACCCCCCTCTCAGACAGAGACCTCATCTCATCTATCATTTTATCAACTCAAGAAATAAATTCTTCCTTTCAAACTCTATCTAAAACTCATTTAAACCCCAAGGATATCAACTTCATCTATTTTAACCATCACAACACTCATCTCAAGACTCAGACTTCATCAATCATCACATTCACACAATCAAGGCTCTAGACATTATCATAAATTTGTTCTTGCAGTATTAAACAAGGGGAATCATGCAATTTAGATAAACAATCATATAATAATGCATATAATCAGTAGATACAAGTATGATGATCACCAATTTGAGATAATATACATATATTAAAAATAATGTTCAAGAAATAAAAATAATGTTCAAGAAGTTCTTCAAGATTCACTACTCAATAACCCTCAACTATCAATTATTAATCTACTATATATATTGGGTACATGGAAGGACAATTCTATACTCTAGGTAGTCTTTACATATTTGGGATGATGAATTTGCTATCCCTCAATAAGAAACGAACTCAACTTTACATATTTGGGATAATGAATTTGCTATCCCTCAACAAGAAACGAACTCAAACTTGGAATTCCTCAACCCTTCTTCTTCTTCTCTCAGAACTTACGTTTTGTCTTAGAAAATATGGGTTTTGAAACCCTTTCGTATGAAATAAGCCTTAAAAACACGCCCTGGGATATTAAAATAGGTTAAGAAGGATCAAAATGCCCTTTCCGTAATTAAAAGAAAAATTGAAAAAAAAGTATACACAGGTCCGCGTCGTGTCAGGGGCGCGGACCAGTGTATTTTCGCCCTTTTTCGAAAAATAGAGGTCCCGTCAAAATTAAAAAAAATAAAACTAAAGTGTAAGTGCGCATTTTGTCCGCGTCGCGCCAAGTACGCAGACTGACACTGCCCGGATAAAAATTACGAAATTTTAATTTCGCTCCGATTGCTCTTAAATCAGGTGGAGAACATTCTCTGACTCGATTTTATGTGCTGATCACAAATTCGGTCTCGAATTTCTCATCGAAGCTTTGGAAGACACGTTATGCGCACGATTACGTTTCAATAATTTCCCGGGGTGTTACATTAAGTTTATTGAGCAACTTTTTATTACAACAAATTATGAAAAATCAACGTTGAAACCACTTATTAATTACGTCCTTAAAAAAGTAATTTTTTTCAACCCTTAAAAAATAATATATTATATATCGAACTCTAAAATTATATAGAATACAGTGATTTATATATATGGGCATTGAATATTTTTTTTCTTCTTCCTAAATTCTGTATAAACCAAAATTGATGGTAATTAATATAATCCCAGAATTATTCGCTGTTGCTTCTTCAGGTGGTGTTATTATTATTATTACTTAAAATAAAAGTGAATCCATTACGATTTTTTCGTTGAGTAGCCTTTTTGAACTATGTAGAGATTAGGTTAACCGTAATGATGACTAGTAATTAAGAAAGAATAATTAGTTTGTTGGTGATT
Organism: Solanum clarkiae; assembly: GCA_011800125.2. Classification (NCBI taxonomy): domain Eukaryota; kingdom Viridiplantae; phylum Streptophyta; class Magnoliopsida; order Solanales; family Solanaceae; genus Solanum; species Solanum clarkiae. The sequence continues at coordinate 19,349,771 of JAABOM020000012.1, read as the reverse complement.
AATTATTCATTGTTGCTTCATATTGAGAAAGAGCAAGATAGAGTTTACACAAAGTATTTTTTAATTTTCTAACAACCTACTGACCCTAGGAAACATTGTGTCTCACTTCTTCAAAATAAATTAATATGATTTATTATAAATACCAGACGCAAATAATTTTTTGTCGAAAGGAATAAGGCTATACCTTTGGGTTATTTACTTATTGGGTCTGATACTTGGGGGTCCATTTTATGACCCACTACACTAGGCCCATATGAGCCCATAATGGAATTAAGGTAACAAATTAATGGTGTAATTGTTCTTGTTGGAAGGGTAGGACTATTACACTATATGGTAAAGATATCTCACATTTGGATTAGACTAAAAATGTGGAGTCTTCTTTTTTCAAGATGGGAAAATTATACAATATAGGTCAATTGTGAAATGGTTTATCAAAATTGGACCTAGCTCTATTTATTTAGGTTTAATAGACCAGCGGTCCAAATCATTTATCTATTTACTCTACTTTTTTCTTTTTTATTTCGTGGATGACATCGATATCACTACTATAAATTAACCTTCTATGATACTCTATAGTCTTTTCATTACATGTTACTCCTTGATGTCCGTTGGAGTTTTATATAATCAGGAGGCATTAAGGAGTAGCTGGGTAGTGTTTCCATTAAAGCACCGCTTCTTCTTCTTAGTACCATCAGAGTACATGTATACACTTTGATGGTATCAAGAAGTTTCATTGAAGCACTGCATCTTCCTTCTTGATACCATCAAAGTGTATAAATAAACTCTCATGGGCATCAAATATGCGAATCAAACATTCACTGCAAGGTGAAATCATGAAAGTTGAAAACTAATTAGATATAGATACTGAAAATTATCCACTAAAATTTATACTTGAAATAAATATTTCATTCAAAATATTTGTTCCGTCAAACTCTAACAAAGATTCTCCGAAAATAAACTATTTTCGTCATGAAATAATTACCTCAATTTTAATTCAAATAAGTACAGTACATGCATGGAGACTTACATTTACAAATCAAAGAATATATATGTATACACAATATACAAGTCTAACATTGATTTTTTTACCCACAAGATTTTCCAATTTCATTAATCACCAAATTTCTAGCTCTATTAATAGTTAAAAGACACAAATAAACATGTTCTTCAAGCTCTTCCACTTGTTTTCTAAATCCAACATTACTCTTCTTCAACTCCTTCAACACTTTGAATGAAATACTCTCTTCCCTTCTATCCAAACACAACTTTATCATCGCCTTGTTATGTTCAATTTCATCGTGCAATCGATCCACGAGCCTACTCATAGTATCAAAATCCCTATTTAAAATGTATGTACCTTTTGCCGCTACATCAAGTTGTGCTCCAATTTTGCTTAAAAATCCACATTTCAAGAATCGAAGACGATTCGTGAATTTTTTAATTTTCGTCTGCTTCAAGGGTAAAATGGTCAAAATGGCTGGTCCCATTATAAGTGCAGCTAGTGTATGTGCTGCCAGTACCACAGCTGCAACAGTTACTAGTCCACATGCTGTTGTCACAAATACCCCTGAAGCCTTATTTATACATTTGATAAATTTTATTTTCCTAGCTATTTTTTTCCTCTTTGAACTCAAATGATGCAAAATCGACGAATATTCGTCGTTGATTCGCGTAAAATCTTGTTTTTTGAGGTCAGAAAATGGGTTGTTGTGGATAATATAAGATCTTAGTTCTAGTACAAGGTGATTTATTTGATGAGAAGAATATGATTTATCGTCGATTGATTTGAGGACTTGATCGACGAAATCATAGTCATTTTGGACTTGGTTAATTGTTTTTAGAAGTTGGCTACAAAATTTTGAGGCTTTTGTACTAATATTAAAGTAATTGGAAAGAAGGGGTTTGAGATTATATTTTCTTGGGAAAATATTTGTTGATTCAAGAATATTTGTTATTGTTTCTTGGCATGGTTCAAGAAGTATATCTGAGAATAATGTATATTGAGAATTTGGAGATAATGGTTGATTATTATTATCATCATTATTTAGAAGTATATCATGAGCTTTCATGAAAAATTCACCATATGATTTTGTCCTTAATGCACCTAGGTACTCTTCATTCACATTGAGGCTTCTTCTGGTCTTTCCATCTGAAAATAAAATTTAAATATTTAAAAATTATATAAAAAGTATTATATAATAATAATTATAATTGAATCATTCAATTATTCAACATATATTTTACTATACTTAATTTCCATTTTACTTCACATGAGGTAAAAAGAAAGGACAAGTCTGGTGCACTAAAACTCCAGCTATGCGCAGAGTACAGGAAAGGGCTTGACCACAAGGGTCTATTGATGCAGTCTTACCTTACCTCAGATGAGGTGTGAGTATAAAATTTTCATAGTATAAGGTATAAATATTTGATTTTGAAATATAGGAATGTATATTATAGGAGTGTTTAATGTAATTAACTCCTAATTTAAAAGAGAGAGAAGTAGGTAGAAAATCTAATCATTAATATTCCTCAATTTCATATAAACAAGTGTTTTTTTTTTTTTTTTGGTGATTATATAAACAAGTGCTAATTTAATTAGAAGCTAGCTAATTATATATATTCCAATTATTTAGTATCCCCACATACCTTTTTAACTGTCGTTTAATTTAGCTCAAAATATTATCTTAAAATAAGTATCACTCGAGGAATTTAAGATCAAAGTTGACAATTATTTTTGACGATATGTACCTTAACATTAAATAAGTACATAGTCCTTTTTAAAATTGCTAAATTCTCAAAAAATATCTAATAAATAGAAGCAACTTAGAACCAGTTTGTATTGGCTTATTTTAAATATTTGTACGTTCAAATAATTTTTAAGCAGTTTGTATTTTTGAGTAATTTTAAAAAGTGTTTATAAGTATTTAGTTTTAAGCTAAAATGATTAAAAAAAAATTCAAAAAACATCTAACTTATGACTAACTTATAAATCAAAATTTAAAAGTCAATCCAAATAAACTCTTCGTAATGTATACCAACCTTGTATTAGTTTCTCTTTTTAATGAGCTTGAAAAAATTTAAAACGACAGTTAAAATAAGACAGAGGAAATACAAATATACCTACCTTGTATTAATTCTATTCTTAATGAGTTTGGAAAGATTTAAAACGACAGTTAAAACAGAACAGAGGGAGTACAAATTAAACATTTTCAAGAAACTCTTGATAACAATTGGAAGTTCAAAAGACTAGTAATATAATCATATGTTTAACTTACCTTTGATGGTTTTACAAGCTTTGTCTTCTCCACCCATATCTTGAAACTCTTCAATAAACTAAAGCTTATGGATGGATGGATGGATATAATATGTTGTTTAATTAGAAGTTGCTTCTATGCATTGACATGTATATATATAGTAGCAAAAAGAGTTTGTAATATATCACTCTAAAAAATGTGTGTATCACATTAAAACCTTATAGAAGCAATGCAATTAAGATGATTATAAAGGACTACCAAAACAAATAATTCTTAGGTTGTGTGGCTAAATTGTGAACCTTTTAAAGCCACTTATAATAAGTTGATAGTTTTAAGGATTGTATCTTACGTTATCCCTTTGTGGTGATAAACTTTACACATTTATTCATTTTGTAAGTAAGAAAAGAGAGAAAAAAATGGAGATTTTATATATTTTGTTAACTTTTCTATAAATTTAGTTTAGTTCTTTTTATGAATTATTAGACATGAGGGATTGTAATTTTCAACATCCAAAAAACTAAAATGATCATTTTTTTAGTTTTAATTTGTAAGTAATCATATGAGATTATTTCACGAGAATGGGTTAAGAGGTGTCTTTATATTTTCTGGTGTCATTATCTATCTTGTATTTGTTACTTTTATCGTATTGACCCAGTATCGTTTGCTTTTCATTATTAGTCGCTTTTCTTTTCTCTTTTTTTTTTTCCTTTTTTTTTCATATCTAGTATATTCTACTTATAGAGCTTGATTTTTTAGATGAGGATTTTTTCAGAAACAGTCTTTTATCTCTATGAGATAGTAATAAAGTCTGCGTATATTTTACCCTCTCCAAACCCCAGTTGTGGGATTCCAATGAATATGTTGTTTGTTAGGTTAAGAGGTGTGTTCTTGAAAATTATAACTAAAGATAGGTTATCCTTATCTCTCTCACAACTTTATTTACACGGTTATAGGCCTTTTTTGCATGATTTATGTATAAAAAGTATATGCTTTATTTATCTAATCATGGGAATCAATTTTGCTACTTGAATAAAATGGTGCATGAACCATGCTACATAACAAAACAGGAAAAAAAAATTAAGCAACTTGGGAAAATTAATATATAAATAGGCTAATGAGTGGACCTCAAGTAAAATCAATTTTAAGTTAATTGATATATAAATAATATATGACGTGGCTAAATTTTTATCGAACTTAGATAACTAATCATTCATTAACATATAGTAATGTTAGTTATAGAGCTTGATGAGTATCGCGCCTTATCATCAGATAACAAAGTTAATTTTACGATGCCCTCCCAACCCAACTTACTTCAAGTTAGGCAGGAATTACAACATTTTGTTAAGCAACTTTACTTAATAGAACTAATTTTCTTGATATGCATAAATTAATACTACTACGTAAAGAAAATAATAATATAATATATCGGAAGTACATTATTATTATTATTTGTTAATTAATATACAAAACTACTTATTTTAAGTGTGCTATAAGTAGGGAGGGTAAATATTTATAAATGTTTGATTCATGAAATATTTTGAAAATATTTTTATAAAAAGAGAAGTTCATAAAATATTTAACAAAATAACTTTAATTTCTAGATTGAATTAGAAGAAAGAAGTTCCACAAAATGACCCCAAACACCCTATCCACAACCTAGAACTTCAACTCCTATTCCCCCCCCCCCCCAACATATTTATTTTAAAAATAAATATATTTATTCATTTTTATATTTATTCATTAAATATTAATAAATAAACAAATAAGATTATCACTTATTTTTTAGAAAGACAACTTTGTGGAGAAGAAATTCCTTTTGTGCCAAACACACACCCAAAATTTTATAAACACTCCATAGAATTGTGTATATATTGAATCTTCAAATTGTTAATGTCTAATATTTTGAACTTTTTCTTAAATTTAATCTTCGATATATTTTCTAGAATTTGATTAATTCAGATTCATTTAAAAATATTCTATTTTTGAAGTTTGCCAACCAAGCTATTGTCCCATGTTACATCCTATCAATTTCTATGTTTCTTCTTCTTCTACTCCACTCTTGGAGGAAGGGGGTTATGACACGTGTAATTTCCCCACAAATATTTGATAAAATTAGGTAGACTTTTGAAAAAACCTAACACAAATGTTCTTGAAAAGGAATTTCCTTAAATGTAATCCAATCATTCTAAAATTAATAAACTAATTGCATCTACACATGTCTTGGTTTCAAGTTTCCCAACGGTCCTTATCAAAAATGAATTTATTTATAAGAAAAAAAATCAGATTTGAATGTAACAAGGGCATTTAAAAATATGATAAAATAAACAAAAATAAATTATTACAGTATATTAATATTTTTTATATGAGATGATCATGTAATTCAATATAAAGTAACGGTAAATTGAATTTATGATTTTAACATATGTTTTAATTTAATTTGGCACAGATTTTGATTAAAAAGAATAGAAGATTTTTAATTTTTTTATTTTAAATTAAAAATATATGTAGCTAATATATTAAAATATATTTATTTTTTAATTTTATGATCTTATATATGTTATATAAGATGATAGGTATAATGGAGATAAATTCAAAATTTAAAGTTTATAAATTTTCATAGCAATTTAAATTGCAAGCGAATATTTATGCAATAACAACTAAGTTGATAGTCGAATATTTTATAAACAAAATTAGGTCTCTTATAGTCTTATTATATAATTTGTCCATTCCAATTCACTTTTCCTTCTTACTTTTTAGTTTGTTTTAAAAGTATAAAACTCTCTTTTTCTAACAATATTTAAATTTTAATTAACCACATGATATGTTTTATATCACAAAATTTAAATGATATTACAAAATTTAAAACTTTTTTTATTTTTAATTTTTAATATGGGTGCTACTGAAATTTGTTAGAAATTTTGAACCAAAAAGAGAAAACTAATGACGTTTTCATAAGATTCTAAAACCTAACAAAAGGCCAAAAAAGAGGGAAAATAAAAAGTATATAGTTCTATAAAATCAGGCTTTATTCATGCATATATACTAACTTCTTAAGTAATTTAGGTCTATCGATAACTGTTGCAATATAGTTGTAACGTCTAAGAATATTTTTATTTGCGTATATCTGTTCGTACGAGTTACGATTGTATCGGTTTATGAGAATTTTAGTAGCTCAAGTGATATATTATTAATCAGGGTTCGATTTTCCATCTTGTGATTCATATTTATTCCCAATCAATCCATGAAAATATATTTTATTATTGTTTTATTGTGAAATCAGTATTGTCATCAATGAAATGCAGAATATAAAAGAAAAAGATGGCATGAGCACACAAAGAAAGAGTTCAACTTATCTATTTAAAATGTTATTTTTGCCGAAGAGGTGTCAATTGAGTAGTCACCTTAGACAAAGACATAAGTTAAGATTTATCTATACGTGCGAGTTATGACTATATCTTTTTACGAGAATTTTATTAGCTCAAATGCTACATTATTTGGGTTTTACATTATTAGTCAGAGTTTTGTTCTCCATCTTGTAAATCCCTACTTATCCCCAATCAATCCACGTAAAATGTATTTTATTATTACTTTATTGCGAAGTTAGTGTTGTCATCGAGGGAACGTAGAATATAAAAGAAAAAGATTGTATACATTCAAAAAAAAAAAAAAAGAGTTAAGATTTATGTACCAGTAATATTTAATTTTCATAATTAGGTCATAACAAAATAATTGTATTACTTTTCGATAAACGTTTTAACTAGTTAAATTATATATATATATATATATATATATATTTAAAATTGAATTTGTAAGGTAATAGAAACGTATTAAGAAAAGCATTTAAAGACAAAATTTATATTGTCTTTTGTAGA
>JAABOM020000012.1:19326569-19342545 GCA_011800125.2 Solanum clarkiae | reverse complement strand
CTATTCATAATAATTTTGTGGCTTTGATTTAAGGAAAAAAATTAGCTCAACATGTGAATTTAATTTAGCACTTTTCAAATATACTTTACAAAAAAACAATTTACAAGCACCGGGTGGGAAATCTAAAAAAATACTTTACAAGCTCCGTATATCTTTTCGGTCAAAATAATTATTAAAAAGAATGGTCATTCGTTGTATACACATGTATAGTCAGTATATAATTCGTATATATTCAAATTATATTTAGATTTTTGAGTGTATCATAATTTATATTTAGCGTATAACACATTATATGTAATCTATATTGTATAATCAGTGTATACTTTCTATGACTTTTGGCAAGTTATATTGTATAGTGATATACTATGATCTTTTTGCCTTTTTTTAATGTAAATAAGACAGGATAAATTTATTATAAATAAATTAGTTTATTGTATATATTTCAAATTATTCCTTTATAAAATTAGAAACATTATTACTTATAAACATTATTGCTTATAACGTTATTCTTGATTAAGTTTATTAGGAGCCCTTTCTTTCACAAAATTGGAAGTATTATAGTTTATCCCATTATTTTTAGGAAAAATTACACAAATATATTTTATCATATTTTTTAATAATTCTTATCATCCTAAAAAAATTACAAAAATCCCTTATTCTACTTTTTCTCTTCGACTTATAGATAGTTAGACTATTATTTCTCTCTCCTTCTTAATTTATCCTAAATTATCTCTTTAAGTATTCTAATCAATATCTACATCATCTTTCTATTTTTTTTATTTCATGATTAATTTTAATTTTAAATTTTTTATCATTATTTTCAAACTAAACAAAAAAGTGAAGAAATTGAAAAGTTTCTAATTGTTCCACCAAAACCTAGTGTCTTTCATTTTTCATCTATTTCTTCATAGCCATCTCTATTTCGATTTCAACTATGAGTATCATTCTAAAAAATAGAGAAATCATCAAGCACCTAGTTTTAAGTGTCAAGTATCTATTAGATAAAAAAAACATTAAACTTATATTATCTAAGAGTTCGAATGTTAAATAGATTCATACATGTGAATGTATAATGTTGATACTAGAATATATACAATTTGTTTGTTCATTATAAAGACATAGGTTTAGTGCTATTAAATAGTTTGAAAACTGGAACGAATTTTTTAAAATAATCCTAAATTAAATTCACAAAGTTACTAGTTTAAACAAAAATATGTATCGAATAACTGTCAATACACTATTTGATACCTGATCTATTTATAAAGATCAGATATCAAAAAAAAAAATTGATTTAGTGGTCAGGTATTTTGTTTAAAGCAAATATCAAGAATTTACATTGAAGAGTGGTCCAAATATCATGTGTGTAAAATTTTGCTTAACATCTGCATACAAACATCATGAGGTAAATAAATCTAATTGTTAAAAATATATGTAAAAAACAAAGATTGAAATTTTTATGATTACTGCAAATACTAACTGAAAAAGTACGAAAAAATATTAACATCGCTATTCAACATCAAAATAACAACTGTAGAAGTATCAAAGCATGTGACATATCTATTCAACATAAAAAAACCAAAGGCACACAAATCTTTTTCTTCTTTTGTTGGCATCCATTCAGCCACATTGCTTCAATCAAATTTACGAACGAAATATTTTCTCCCACAACTATACCGTTGTTTTTGTATCCATCGCTTTCGATAACAAAGGGGGAGTGGTAATGAGCTCTTTCTTTTTCTCCTTTTTTGCATGTCATTTTGGAATTTTGGATTTGAAGTTGAAGCTACATTTTTTATGACCTCGATCTCTTCTTGTGAATCTTCTTCAATGGACTCATCTTGATGAGTGTTGGAATCGTCGCTTGTTGTTTGAGAATCTATTGAAAATTTTCACTATCAAACAGACAAAATCAGTTTAGAAAAATTTTTAGAACAAAGAATGAAAAGAAAATTTTGAAAAGGAAAGAAATAATTACGTGATTTGAAATTAATTATGGATAATTATAGTGATTGATCACTAATTGGACTCTAAAACTGAAAAATAACCATAATTTCAGTCAAATCTCATTTTCTGCGTAACTGGCTGCCCAATTCCCTATTTTTCGATAAGTATCAGTTGCCCACTAAAGTATCACAAATGACTTAATTTTAGGGGATTTTAAGTAATTTAGGAAATAGTTGGTATAGAAAGGAATTATCACTTTATAGTATGTGATTTGTATAATTTATACTTATTTTTATGGAAAAAATGCACGGGTAAGCAAATATATACTCCTTAATTAGTTAACACAGCTATAGTTTGAATTAATTACAGCTCATGACAAACATATAGATGCGATTACAGTTTGAGTTTTGTATAATTATACAAACTTTGTGCACGATTATACAAAAGTTTTGCGTGAATCAAATTGTATAACAAAATATACAAACACTGAGAATTGTATAGCGAATTATACAAATATTGTGCATGAATTGTATAGCAAAATATACAGACGCTATACACTGCGAATTGTATAGCGAATTACACAAATGTATACAAATGTTCTACGAATTATACAAACGTATACAAATGTTCTGTGAATTATACAAACGTTGCTATAACTATAGTTACGAAATGTAGTTACCCAAACTACAACTATGGATCAAAATTAAGATATTTTTGAGTGGTTATATGCGAAAATTCCTTCATTTTTATCGCAGAGCAACAATATCTTTTCATCATAATCAAACTACCAAAAGAGAGTAGTAATTCCTTCAAAATCAAACACATTTGGACATACCCAACCTAGTTATTATTACTATTAGAATAATAATCTTAGAAATGTTTAATTGATTATAATTATTTTTTATTGTTGTGTCTTCATATAACAAGTATACAATAATAACATACTTAGTGCAATTCCATAAATGGGGTCTGAGGAGGGTAAAAACGTACGCAGACTTTATCACTATCTCATGGAGATAAAAAGGTTGTTTTATGAAAACCCTCGTCTCTAAAACTGATATATATACACTTCAAATTTGATGATGAAGATGTACTTTCTATGTGACAGGTATAGGCTTGGGCCTTGAGAGAAGAAAAGGAAGATGAAGAAGGAACCAATTTTAGAGATAGAATCGAACGATTACGAGATAAACAATGAGACAAAGGAGAAAAGAGAGGAAAATGATATTTTTAAATAGGCTCAAGTCATATGATTCTGAGCTTTATATGTCTCTCTGTCAAAAAAAGAATAAACTTATTATCAAAGAGGTATATTTAAATCGAATGTATAACAAGAAATTATATTTGGACTAACAGCATAAAGGAGAGATGTTTAAAGTAAAATCGTCAGAAGCTGAATATCATACTCTTTTTTTTCTTCACAATATTAGCGCAGAGTTGTTGAAAGTTACATCAGCTCTTTTAAGAGTTTCATCAGCTGCAGAAGGCAAATTTTCCGAGCTGGTCTCTGCCGCCTTTATTCTCTTTGGCATTGTAATAGTCAGGTCATTGAAATCAGTTTTGATTTCATCCACCATTACCCCATCTGGAATCTTGAAACACTCTGAATTTCTACTCCTTTCTTGATCACTTTACTCCCGATCGTTACAGTTTCTTGGACTGGCTTCTCACATGTTACCACACTTTAGTCCCGTCCTCAATGATATCAGTCTTTACATTTCCTCGCGCACAACCTACACAAGTATGATAATGTTTTTGAGCATTAGAGATTAAAATTGACTTGCCGTAAGGTAAGAAGTCAATTTCTCCTTTACAAATTATGATGGTAAGGGTAAGGGTTCAGGTTTGGGTTTAGCTAGAGGTGATTCAACTTTATGTGGTTTCGGACGACTTCAAGGACACATAACTAGGTTCTAAATTTAGTATGTCTACATATTCAATGACTTTCTTAACACAAATATACCATTTGAGCAAATTCTAACCCGTATTTGGGCTTCTACTTCTGCCACTGTAGTAACCAAACACCAGGAAACGACTTTCTCGCGCAATAAGCCAAACATACTAGAGATAACCTTTCAAATGAGCTGTGAGGATAAACATAGTGTCTCTGTAAGCTGGAAAGAAAGGCCAGCTCTATCTCTCGGAAACTGAGGGAAATCAATAGAGGTGAATTCATCTGCAACTCTTGCTAATTCAAAGTCTAGAACTAACAAAAGCATATGCTAAACATGAGAGAAGCACATATATGTCTTGCTTCATAAGCAATTATACTAAAGTCTGCTAACAAAGTTTTGTCCAAATTCGCCTTCAAACAACATTTTTCCGTTTGATTCCAAACACATGAATACATTGCTAAATCTTGAAATTGAATCCTGATTCAAAATAACCAATAGTTTACTGAATTTAACTTATATGCACCTACAGTATAAAGGATTTTTACACTATCAATGTACTTAACCACTTGTTTGTTCACAATAATGTAAACAAAAAGACATCTTTAATAAACAATAGCAGCTGAGATTGAGATGTGGCTCGAGACAACAACAACAACATACCCAGTGGAGTCCCTCCCACAAATGGGGTCTAAGGAGGGTAAAATGTACGCATAACTTACCACTACCTCATAGAGATAGAGAGGTTGTTTTCAAAAAAACATCGTCTAAAAAACCCACTTGTGGCTCAAGACAAGAAGGGTACAAAACCTTGTCATATATATATATAATAATAATAATAATAATATGTCCTGTAAAATAACTAAGCAAGAACATGCAAGCAAATTAGTGAGAAATTAGTCATTACCTGAATATGCTTTTCTTTGACTAGAATAACTTTGTGGCCACCATTATCGAAACCTTTGACTTGGTCAACAAGAAAGCCACAACTTTGACCAAAATCTTGAGGCCACAACCTCCTTACAGCTCACATGATGAGAATTGTTCAATACTAACCTGAAAAATTAGAAAATTTCAAGTAGAAAACAAGAACTTCCTCGGATAGTCATTGGTCAAGAAAACCTTTTAATAAGTCATTAACAAAGTTCTGTCATTGACCACGAAGACGGTCAATGACAAAGCCACCACTCCTGTCAGAGAAGGACAGCCCAATGCACTAAGTTTCCGCTATACACAAGGTCCCGGGAAGGTACGGACCACAAGGATCTATTGTCCGCTGCCTTACCCTATATTTCTGCAAGAGATTATTTCCACGACTCGAACCTATGACATCTTTTTCACATGGCGACAACTTTACCATTACACCAAAGCTCCCCTACAGGAAAAAAGAACAGTATTCCAGAATCCATCAAGATCCTGGGATTTGAGAAAGGGTAGTTTCCGACTTTCGAGTTAAGAGAAAATGAAAACCAAAAAACAAAATGTATCCCATGGAACAAGAGAAAGTAGTTTGTGATTAGCTGGCTATGGAATGTAAAGAGAATAGACTTGTCCAATGAAAGATCAGAAATCATGATTAAATGTATGAAATATGACACTTAAACATGACAGAAAGGAAAAGGAGAAACTTTGCTTGGCATCATCATTACAACAACAACATACCCATACCCAATGTACGCAGACCTTACCACTACCTCATAGAAATAGAGGGGTTGTTTCCTGGGAACCCTCGTCTCAAACTTGGCATCATCATTGAATTACCTAAAACAAAAATGCCAAACTAGAAGAGAAATAAAGTAAAAATAGGAGAAACTTTGCTTGGCATCATCATTGTGCATTGATATACATCACCAATAACAGCATCATAACAAAAATGTTGAAATGAAACTCGGTTACAGAGGTACAAGACAGCTGACTAACATGAATACAAATCTTAAACAAAATGAACACCACAACATGGACCAGAGATCCATCTATTTTGCAATTTTTACATAATACATAGCGATAAATACACGAGTTTACCTCTTTAGACTAATTTGGAACATTGCACCATTTCATCCTCCCTATTCTTCTCATCTAAAAAAGGGCAAACATAAACAAAAAGAAACAAGGGGAAAACTAAGAAGATAATCTGCTCTTCTAATAAAGGTTGCAGCAGACACACGCACACACTCGACCACTACAACTCTAAATGGAATGTATATTCCGTTTTACCTATGGTATTTACGAATCCCTCATCCAATAGAGTCGAGCCCATCAGTCCTGCTTCGAACAATTCGATGGAACACTTCTCTTACCTGACGCTCCAACGGTCCTAATCCATTTTTTAGACCATGGTAGACTAGCCCAAGCTCCTGAACTCTTTGCTTAACTTCCCCTTCCTTTTCCTCTGAAAGGGGGAAGTGAATGGTATCGGTCAATTCATTCATGTGGCGCGCACATATCTCAATCTTATTAATCTCCCTCAATAATCCACAAGCATTTCTCCGCTCCCTCTTTCGTGACTCCTCCAAAATCCTCTCATGGAGGGAGATAATTGGGGCAGCCCAAATAAATTGCCTAGTCACATGAAAATGTGTCTGAAGGCCACGGTCTTGGCAGGGAATTGCAGCGACAAGTGTCCACATTACAAAGTAAAGCACATAGCTCATGGTATAAACAGTTACAGCTAATCCATTAGTAGCAACAATTTCAGTAGTTTTAGGAGCAACTAAGTTTTGACCAATTGCTTGAAGTTGCTTAGCAGCAGACCAATTTCGCGATACACTCCATGACAATGATCGAAATTGGCCCAACGAATTATGATCCTTCTGAGCATTGTTTCGTCCAAATGACCTGTTTCTATGAGCAAAACTCGAACCAGACTCTTTTTCATCAATCATTCCAATTGCCAAATCAATCAAAGCTTTCATGGAACGACGAATTTGACCTTCCCCAATACTCCTCTGATTATCCAATGCATAATAAACAATCTCCAACTGCTTCTGCCATTGCCTGATCAACTCAATCCCATCTCGTATCGCATTACACACATCTAAAGCTTTCACACTCCTTTCGAAATACTCCATTATGTAACGATCAGCAGGGGATTTATTCAACAACCCCTTATTCTTAGACACAATAGACTTAAACTTTTCCTGGCAAGAAAGGAACACATCCAATAGTTTGTGAATCCAAGGAATTGAAAGAAGATGATCAGCATCAGCAGATGCCAAATCATTGAAACCCTCAGCTACTTCCTTTTGAAAAGCTTCAAGCTCAAGCTCTTGGCTAGTTCCCTCATGACCAGATTCCATGGAATGCACTTGATGATCACGACGTAAACTCAAAATAGACCTCCCAATGGTTGAAAAAGATGCAGATACTCCTTGATAATCTGTAGCTGGCATTTCTTGAATTTTACATCAAACAATCAAATACCCGAACAGAATCCCTTAAATTCAAACCAAAAAGAGATAGAAACTGCAATTTAGATCAAATTCCCAGAACCCCAAACAGCTAAATGATCAAACAGAAATGAACCAGTCAAGATTTTCCTCACCCCAAAGTACACATACAAAATGGAAACACCCCAAGCCAAAAAAATCAAAACTTTTACGGAAATTAGTGCCAAACCCACAATTAAAACAACCTGACCATGATCAAGAATTGATGGAAATGATTCGAAATTCACAAAATTCAAGAACCCCACAAAGTGACCTTTATTTTGACACCTCCAAATACTCAAATCTTACTTCCACTAAACTAAAATGAGAGGTAAAAGTGATGTAACATTCAAGAATGGGAAGAGAAAACACAAAATGGCAACCGAAAGACAAAAGGTAACGATGTTTTTGGAACCCTAAAAAGGAGGCTTATATTATGGTGGATTTGGACCGCGTATATTGGTTTGTTGGGGGAAAAAGAGAAAAAAAAATGAAAAAAATGTATGAAAGAAAAAGAGAAATTGGCGCACTCTAAAAAAAGTAACCAATCAATCCTACTCTGTAATTGGAAACTAAATTTTGTAAATTAAGTATTAAACAAAATTATTAACTATAATTATTTTTTGAAATATTAAATTTTTATATTCAAAAGGTGATAAAGTAAGATTGTGTTGAGTTAATACTTGAGAGATAAAAATGAACAGAAGAAATATAATAATATTACCCTTGTCTCAAAATATTTATCGTCGTCACTAGCATTACATTTGCTCCATTCTTTTTTTAGTTGTCAATTATCATAATAAGGTTTTGTACAATTCTTTAAAAAGTTAATTAGAAGTATAATTTGACTATTCTTGTCAGGGTAAGAGACTATCATCATCATTGGATCCACAGTCAATCGAAGTTCTCTTTTAGGACGTGTGAGGAAACATATGACGTTAACAGATCTATCTTCTCCTACGCTAACTACATAGTTTATTAGGTTTGAGTTATTTATACTGTTACTTAAATTGATGCTCAATGTTACTCCCAAAATTAAGTCATTGTGCTCATATCTACCAAGTGAGTAAATTACTCAAAAATATCTACTCTAGTCTCATAGGACTCTAATCAGTTCAATCTCATCTCAACCATCAAATCTTTCTTTTAAAACAAAAGGAATATACTTTCAAAACTTATCAAACCCTTTCTCAAAACATCATGTGTTTTCATTTAAAATATGCTTCAAAAGTCATTCATTTCCCATCAACTCTTTCTCAAATTATTGTTTATCCTTAAAAATTCATCTTCATTTAGACTCAGTAAGATATGTTTCAAATCAATTCAATATTATTTCTACTCAATACACAAAAATAACTATCAATCTCAATTCGAAATAATACATAGTTATAATCATGATCATTGACACAATTTAGATACACGGGAATGTAACAATCAATGACAATCTCAAGAATTAAAGTATATGAATAACAATAATTTCAATACATAATTTAATAACACTCACTTAATTCATGCATAAAATCAATATAATCCTCCATTAGGGTTCAAATAAATGAAAACATGAACATATATCCAAATCAAATACTCAACTCATGAATATCATCAATACATATTTGCTTACAAGGAACTCAAGAAAACAATAGATAAACTCAAGAATTCCATTTGAGAAACTCGAAAACTCAAATCAAATCGAATTAATAAAAATGAAGGGGCACATAAATGAACTTAGCTCAACATTATATTAGTCTTACATACTTGGAATGAGGAGTTACTGCCAGAATTGTGAAAGTTGGCTTGAACCCTAACTTCTCCTTTCTCCTAATTCATTTATTTAAATTGTTTTAGCATTAAAGTAAGGAAAATAACGTTTAGCAACTGAAATAAGGTCGAATGTGGTCTTAGAACAACATGGGTTGAATATAGGAGGGGTCAGAAAAAAAATCGAAATGTCCCTCATCAAAAACTGAAAAATGATACTGAGATTGAGCAAGTCTGCAACACTAACTTGTTCCATTTTAGTGTATTTTCTTCTAAAATACATAAATGCATTCGTGATATGTATTTTATGAACAAAAGTGCAAATCAAACTCGTGGGATGCATTTTATGAATAAAAAGGTAAATCACACTCATAAAGTGCGTTTTATGATCAAAAGTGTAAAATGAACTATCAGGGCAGATTTGCGATGTCGTGTATTCTTCTAATTAAGCAATTTTGCTAAAAAAAGAAAAATTATTTTTTGAATCTCTTGGCCAAAAATTCCATTGACACCATTTTTATTCTTATTCTCGAACCCTTTATAATTTATCAACTCAGTCTTAGCTTAAACGATTTGACGATGACGTCTTGATCCGATCTTAAGTTAAGGTACTTAGGTTATTACACACCAACTACTATACAATATATGATTTTAAAATATGTTTGTACTTTTGTTAAACAAAATAAATGTTTCTTTACTATTATGAGAAGTAATTTTGTTACTTAAAAATTTGTTTTAATACAATTATTAGTTATACTAGAAATCTAATAGCACATTCTTTCTAATATATAAAATAATATTTGAATCTTCTGTCTTCATATGTATAGTTTTGTGGGTGTTATTTAAGATTAAAAAATATGTAACATTCTTTTTTTTCTTTTTCAAAATAATATCTTAGATTTTAAGTGAGATATCTATATCCTATTCAAACAACATGTTACATGTTTATGATTGAAAAAATCTAATTTTGTTTGGAGAAAGATTCAAAGTTCAAGGAAATAATTCTCCATCACCGATTATAATTTAAATTACAAAAATAATTATATAATTTTTTATTTTTTTTTTTGTTATTGATCTCTTATTATCTTTTATTATCCATCTCCTAACTTTTTTTAAAGACCACATAACTGATAGAACAATTATAATTAATGAGACATACAATTGAGCACCCTTTCAATTCCATATAAAACAATCTTCTTCTTTTTCTTTTTTTTTATATAATTAAAGGAGAAAATCTTTCTATCAAGAAATTTTCATTTTGCTCAATTGTAAAATTTATAATTTAGAGTAAAGCATTGGTCAATCAAAAATATACATAATCAAAAGATGAATACTGAGGAGATAAGAATGCTTAAATGGATATATGTTATACTAGCTAGGAGAGAGTTCTACGAGACAACGAGAGAGCAAACTCCATAAGGACTTTTGCAAAAGACAAGATAAAAAAAAATAAGACTAAAATAATTTATATATGTAAAGAAGAATTGCATTAATATGCTAGTAAGAAGATGTGAGAGGTTGATGTAGTAGGACTTAGAAGAGCAGAGGTAACCTAAACCTAAAAAACTATATGAAAGAGAAATAATTAGATAAGCCATGATACAAATTCAACTGAAAATATGATAAGAAGGCATGAAAGTTGAGAATTAGATTAAAATGACACTCTTGTTCCATTTTAATTATCATGATAAAGTCTGAAAAACTCTTTAAAAATTAATTAGAAGTGTTGTTTGACTAATAATATATTTCTTACAAATAATTGAATTTTTTTATCTATATGCGTGCCTCTTAATTCTACAATAATTAATAGGGCAAAGATGAAAATAGATAATTAACTCTCTCTTGATTATCTAAATTGACAATTATTTCTAAAAATTCATTTTAATTACTCAACAACTAAATTATGACAAAGGAAATACTCCCTCCGTCTCATATTACTTGAATTTTTGAGGTTTTTTTCAAGGTTCAAAATGTTTGAATTGTTCAAAGTTTAAGATAATTGTTTTAAACTTTTTTTATATTTGTCCTTTCATTTATTGATCTTTTATATTTTTTCGGATATAAATTACACTATTTATTTATGATTTTACAAAGAGCAATAGTGAAAAGTATGGTGTAAATTTTATCTTTGAATATTTTTCTTAATATGTGTATATTACTTCACAAATTCAATTATTCTGAGACGAAGAGAGTAATAGATAATTAACATAATTTTGAGCTAGTTTGCTCCCCTTCCCCCCTCGCCTCCTTATTAGTATAGTGTCATCTAGTAATTAATCTCATAGTATTTTTATTCTTCAAAATATATTAATTATTATTTGTTGTTTCATTTTTTTTCCCACATATTTCGTATACTCCTATTTCTTAAAAAAAAAAAAAGAAAATTCAGTGAACAATCAAAAATAATTTTTTTATCTTTATAAAAAAATAGAAATAAGATCAATATTTATTCCACCTCTTCAAATTCTATTGATAAGATATTATTATATTATTATTATTAATTCAAAATAAAAAAAATTATTTCATTCGTTATACCACAATCCTCCTATCGGCATATTGTATAAATACCATCATATTTAATCTCTAACTCTTTGCCATTTTAAGGAACTCTGCTTACAAAAACAATAACTAATATATTCAATGTAATTCTATGATTAAAATTTAAAAAATATATACACATTAATCGATAAAATGAAAGAAAATTATTTTCGAAAGATACTTATTCAAATAACAAAAGGAAAACTTTCCCTGACCTGGACCCCAACACGCATCATACACGTTTTAGCACCAATTAAGATGGGCCAAGCAAGAACGTGACTGAACCAAAAAGAAATTAAAGAAGGAAATCTCTAATAATATAATAAATCCCCACCTTTAATTCACTTTTATTTATGTTTTAATAATCATATTCAAGAGATCATTAAAGATATGTTTAAATTATTTTAAATATGCCATACGTTTTACCAATAAAAATGAACAATTTGATCATTAATTATTTAAATTATCTCTCTGTTTATTTTTAGTTATCAAATTTTGACTTGACACATTTATTAAATGAATAATTATTGATATCATAGGTTTATCCTTTTACCCCTATTAATTGATAAAGGTACCATATATATTTACTTATGAAAGTTCCACTTTTTCAAAACATTAATTTAATAACAATATTGAGAGTAGAATAAAAAAAATATCTTATCTTAATTTGTCAAAAATAATATATAAAAGTAAAAATTAAATTAAAATATTTTTGACAATTAAAATTGAATAAAAGAATAGTATCTTATAATCAACTCGTTGTCATAATCTTGAAATAACTTGTTACTAACATTTGGGGTCATACTTCCTTAAAAAAAAAAAAAAAAATTGTGGTGTGAAATTTTATTGCTAAGTTCTTTAATTCATAATTTTCCCAGTTCAAATACAAGAAGCTATTAATTAGATTAATTTAATTTATGAGATAATATATACATATTAAAAAAATTAGAATATAATTTAAATCATATCTTTTACAATTATTTTTTACGGAATTGTAAATATAATTTTATAACTAGTGTAATTTATCTCAGAGAAAATATAAAACTTCAATAAATGAAAACATATAAAAAGAGAGTTCAAAATCTTGAAGCATTCAACTATAAATGCAACCTATCGTTTAATCATAGATTTGGTGGAATTTAAAAGAAAAAAAAAGTTTTATGAGTAAATGTGAAATTTAACTAAAATATTACTTGAGCTAGTTTTTGAAGATAAATATTCAAAAACTGATCAAATTTCATAAACAAAAAACTTTTTTACTTCCTCTTTCTTTTTCGAAAATTTTCTCAAAAACTCTGTCATAATGGGATTTGGAAAACAATTTTTAAAATTTATCTTTTTAAATGATTTGTAAGAAAATATTTTCGAAAAATATTGCTATATATGTATTATTCACGCAAATGGATCTCGATATTTTTTTTTTAAAAAAAAAATACTACTTACCAGTCAGTTTTCCTTGACAATTAGTTTAGTTTTTTTGGAACAAATTTGACCAAATGTGAAAAAATATTAGTAGTAAAATATTATATGCACACGTATGGCGTTAGTCTACGTAGGCGCGGATCCTAGAACTTTTGAAGTAGTAATATAATTTCCCTTCTAGCTAATTCTTGAGCTTTGATTTCATAATGTCAAAGGCCAAATGCAAGTTGTTAAACAAAATTGGTTGAAAAATAATCAATTAGCAGCCTTAGCATTAAATAATTTAATGGTGGTTATAGATATATGTATTAATAGATAAGATATGACGCAACAACACATTACCGAGGATATGACTTTAGATAGAAATGATTGGAGGTCGTGTATTAGGATAGAAAGTTAGTTGGCTACTGAGGACATGACCTTAGATAGAAAGAACTAGAGATCGCGTATTAGGGTAGAAGATTAGTTGCTAGTAGGTTAGTAGGATTAGTCGCGTCATACATTGTGTTGTTATTTCTTTTTTCATGCCTTGTGTTTTCTGTGTTTATGGATGATATAGTTGAGTTGAGTGTCTTCCAAAAATAACCTCTCTATTTCTATGAGGTGGCGATAAGGTCGATGTATATTTTATCCTCTCCATATTTCACTGGATATGTTATTATTGTACTATCCACGATCCACTGATTTTAGATTGGTACGCACATATATATGATCTATTTAAGAAAAATGTGATTTTCTCTTAAGAGTCTTTTCATTTTAGGGTCAATGATGGAGCCATTTTATTTAAGGAGATGTTAAAATTATAATATATCTTAATTTTCCTTTGTGAAAATCATAATTCTATATTATTGCTAACATTTGTTTAATTAATTAGCCAAGCAATAAGTCTCTCAAAATTGTGCAATGGAACGTAGTTTTATTATTTTCGTAATGCATTGATAGGAGCAACTATAAGTTTATCGTTTAGTGTTTATTTTTTAGTAAAAGAAAGAATATATTCTTTTCACATGTTATTTATTTAATCATTCATGTAGAACCAATAAAAAATTTTTTTTCGATTCATCTCTGGCCTCATTCAAGAATTATTTTTGATTCAATCTGTAGGAATCAATAGAAAAGGCAAATCTCTTATGATACACCAGATCCCGCTCGGTTATTGATAGAGTGAATAGATTTGTTATTTTTTGAAATCTCTCTTCTAATGCAAAATCATAGTGTAACGTATATCCTCCCTTGTTTCGGTCATGGAATAGATGAACTAAATCAAAAAATGGATTTTTGTTCAAGAATGAAATCTTATTGGAACTGTCCATATCCGGTTCATCCTTCGGAACCATATCACATCCCGGATCTGATGAAATAGGATGAATTGAGACGGTATTTTGTAAATACGTAATTATCTTAAATATATTAACCATTTCTTTATTTTCCGATCGCCTGGAAGGGACAAAAGAAAGATCTTGTTGTTTCTTCAACAATTTCTGATCTCTAGTGGATCTCTCAATAGGATTCGAACCCAAATGAAATTCTGACCATCTATCAGAGAAAAAAGAACGAACGGACGGATCTCGTAGAATTCCCAAAAAATTTCTGTTTAATGTTTATTTTTTTAGTAAAAGAGAGAATATATTCTTTTCCCATGTTATTTATTTAACCATTCTTTTGGTAAAAGGGTCTACACCATGTCCTTCCAGCTTAGAACAACGGAACACCATGATATATGTTGGTGGTGTAGTATTTTCTTTTTCGTTCAATGTTTAATATTTATATTAAAATTTATTAAATTTAAATTCATATATTTTAAAAAAAAAAATATTGGAGTGCACGCATCCAATGAAATTTATTTTTATTTTTAAAAATTCGAACTCAAAATCTCTCTTAAATCATTCACCGTAATTCATGTTGGCTGGGCTAACATGTTGATAAACCTGTTATTATTTGTATATTCCTTTTTTTTTCCACTTTTGAATAGAGAAATTATGTTAAAATAAAATACTGAAATAGCAGGCTGAATAAAGTGTTGGACTATGAAACTTTCAATGTGTTCAACAAATTTTATCAAATCCAAAGCATAATAAATCAATTGGCTTATAAAACTAGACTAAAACCCCCACAAAAAGAACAAAAAATTTTCCCAAAAGTTAACTTGCTAGGATAACTATAACACTAAAATTCCAAAATAAGCATGAAATAACACTATAATCTCGAAAAAAATTATTCCATAATTTATCCCAATATATTATGGAATAAATTAATCTTAAAATTATTTTATTGAAAAGTGATCAAACCTCCTTTCTAAGAATTTATATTTTCTTTTATTAGGAAAAAAAAATAGATCATACTCTAGAAGCTTTTTTAATGTCACCATCAAAAACCCTTTCAATTAACAAACAAATTGTGTTCTCTAATCTTGGATAACAAACAACTTAGAAATGTAAGGGAGAAAAAGATCTTTTTTTTTTTTGGGTCCAAACTCAAAAATTCCACCTTTGATTAAAGATGATAAGGCTTAAACCAAACTATTGACCCCATTAATGGTGCCATTGCTTGGTCTCCAATTAAATAAGAAGATTGACAGTGAATTTGGTAGGAAAGAGAAAATATTTTTCAAAAATTGTTTTAACTATTTTTTTCCATGTGTGACTAGGAAAATAATTATTACATCACATGCAATATAAATTGGTAAAAAATATTAAGAAATTCACCTATTTTCTAAAAAAGAAAATCTAAAAAAATATCATAAAAAACATTTTTTTTATACCAAACATACCCTAAGAAATAGATTTCAAGGGGCATTTTGACCCCCTACCTCAATGCTCTTATCTTGACCTTGACTTTGCAGCCACAAATTGAAACTACTAGAAGTCTTCGTCATGTAGATGTGTATGTTCACTAAATTAATTAATTTTAGAATAATTTAAATATTTAATTATATATATATTAAATTTGAAAAATATAAATATTAAATTAAAGAGTATATTTATATATTATATCTTT
>JAABOM020000012.1:19311550-19322923 GCA_011800125.2 Solanum clarkiae | reverse complement strand
ATTTTAGTATTGATGAGAGTCAGTACAGTCCCGTTAAGTGGTTAGTATTGATAAATTTGAATATTTCACTAATCCTTCTTTTTTTATTATCATAGCTCTCCTACTATCTTTTCTTCGATCTTATTATTGCATGTCATTTTGTTTACTTCGATTTTTGTATCATTTGTTTTTGCTATTATTCTCTTCTCTATTATTTTCAACTTGACTTCTTCGCTACTTTAAGTTCATCCCATGTTTAATTTTGTTAATATGTTTTACTTGATCAGAAAGTCTATAAAAAATGACCTATTTATGTTTATAAATAGAAATAAGATAAATAGAACTATGTACACACTATACTTTTCGAATCTCATTTATAAAACTATACTGAGTGTGATTATATTGTTATTTTTGTAATTTTTTAAAACTTGAATCACGATAGTATTAATTCGCCTTCCCCTCTTAATTACCATCACTACATATAAAATCCTATCAAGTTTTATCCTAAAAATATACTTTCTTTTTTCAACTTGTAGATGAAGCCAACTTTTAGAATTTATCCTTTCAACATACATATGTGGAGTTAATACATTGGCCACTTTGGAATTGGATTTTTCACTTTTATCACTTTGCATTATATATATTCTTTCTTATGATGAGCCATATGTCTAATCAAATTTTAGCTTCTCCTTGAAGGTAAAATGATGTGCATCTTTAATTTGACTTGTGCATGGTCCAATTAAGCTATTATTGATGATATAAATATTCCAATATGGTGTGTATATATATTCTTATATGAAATTATGACAACTTTAAGGTCAATTGTGGAATTGACGAGAACCAAAAAAGTTTATTCTTCACATGCAAGAGCAGAATGAAGCAAGTTCAGTGTCTATACTTAGAGTGATTTCACGAGTAGATTTTGATACGTAGATTTATTCTTTTCTTATAAAGATAAATAGATTATTTTTTATTGACCCTTGATCTAAAAACTTGTCTATAATAATAATTAATTACTCTTTTTTTTAGATATATAAAAAGAATATTTCATTCGATTAATTGATAATAGTAGTAGCCCTATTCGTAGGGGCTAGAGTGTTAATGTTAGAAATAGTTTGGGTTACACCTTGACCCTGAAATGAAATACTTTAATACATTAACCTTCCTAAAATAAGTTCCTACAATGTTTGTTTGCAAAAGCGAACGAACACATAATGGTGGGACTTTCAAAAATACATTATCAACAAAATCCTCCCCTTAGGGCCCCTACTTTGGCTAGTGCATCCGTCATCCTATTTTGCTCCCTGAAAATGTGAGCCATCCTTGGATTGCCTAGTTCCTTCATCAAGAATCTACAAACATGGATTGACCCAAAATTTGCAAATAATTGGAGTCACAATCTCTACTAGAGTAATCTCCCTTAATAACATATTCCCTTCCACATTATATAGCTTGATGTTGAAAGAGATTTTTAGGGTCAACATAAAATATCGAAAATTGAACTATCAAATCGAATTAAATTTTTTGATAACTTGACATTCGATCATTCGATATTTATTATCATATTCTGGAATAAAATTTTAAAATTATAATATCGATTTGGATTTGGTATGAGACATTAGTATTATTTGGTATTTAGTATATCCTGAATATCGAATTATTTACTTAGTGAAGGTCATATATCAATATGTTCATTATTTATTAGTACAAATTCTAAGAGAAAATTAAAGATTAAACATAAAAACCCAAATAGATACGTATTTTTAGTCTTGTCAATTTGTTTTTCTTGATGACTTCTTACTTGTTGATCTTCTATTATATTGCGTTTCTACATATAAAAATAGAAATAACTGGAGCAATAGTATCAACTTTGTAATACAACTTCGATACAGTATCACCAAATACCATATCGTATCGAAGTTTTATTAATTTATCGATTAACAAGCAAATATTTAAAAATTCAATATTTCATATCAACTTTTAACTACTAATTATCGAACCCTAAATTTAAAAATTCTAAATCGAATATCCAGCGTCCACCCCTATACTATGTACTCATGTATTTACCTAAGTTTATACTCAAGTCACTAAGAAATAAAATACAATGTGAAGCATCTCACAATTCTCTTATCTTAAAAGAATCACAATAAAGTAGATGAGGCAAATTCTCATTTTTTGATTCTTAGAACTTTTCTAGGAGAAAATGACAAATATGGTCCTCATGTTTGCAAGTGATTTAAAATAGTCCTTTAAGTGTGCATTAAATACTTTTGATAACCTATATTTGTCAAAAATTAACATTTTTAATCTATTCAAAATATATACCAGCCTTTGTATGCTAAATTTGACGTGAACTATATATAATAAAACAAGAAGGAAATTCTTGGCGTTTATAACTTCATTCTTCTTTTTTGCACTCATGTTTTCATCAAGTCTAGCGAACAAATACTATTAAATATTTGAAGAGACTAAAAGTGCTAACTTTTGATAAACTTTAACAATAATATACTAAGTGGAATCCCACAAGTGAGGTCTTGGGAAAGTAAAATATATGCAAACGCTATCACTACCTCATAGAGATGAAGAGGCTATTTCCGAAAAACTCTCGTCAAACTTTTGATAAACTTAAGGGACCAAAATTGATTAGTCCATATTTGAAGGACTATTTCAAACCTACCCTCAAACCTAAGGAACCTTTTTGATTATTTTCGATCTTCTTCTCTTAACTGCCTATAAAAAGGGTGTTTATCTATACCATAGAAAGCAACCAACTAAATTATCTATTTTGTGCAATTTCTACAATATATGGCACCTCAAAAAGAATTTGTGAAGACTTTAAGCAGAGATCTTGGACTTTCCTTTTTGGAAGGTAGAAAGAGAAGATCTTCTTCTAGTCCACAAAGAGAAGAACCAAAACAAACAAATTGTGTTTATAGATATTATCAACATTCTGATATTGTTCAACTTAATCCTGTTTCTTCTACTGAGGAAAGAGTTTTTAGTAGCAATAATTATCAATTTCCTGAGAGGAAATCAATTGCCTTGGCTTACTAAATTTGGTTATATGTACATGTAACTTAGTATAGTACTGCATCCTTAGTTAGCTTGTTTTCCTTGAATTATATGTAATTTTAACAAGGAGGAGAAAAAGAGTTTGGTTGTTGCGATTTTAGCTCATACATGCATGACCGCTTATCTATCGGATTATATGAAATTTTAACGAGGAGGAGAAAAAGAGTTTGGTTGCTGCGATTTTAGCTCATGACCGCTCATCTATTACTGCGCTATTCCCCTCAAAAAATAATGTATCTATCTATATATGAAATATACAACATTTAATTTGTATAGAAACTCGCATAACTCATATATGTATAAAGTACGTGTAATTTTACAAGCTACAAATTAAACATAAGAGTAATTCTACTCTTTCCAAAACACATGGATAGCGATCCGTGTCATCTCTCTAAAATTAAATCATCACCGTTCCTTATAATCTGACGGTCCACATTATCCCGCGCCCAAATTTCTACTAAAATTTCAAATTTTCGTCCCCAAAAACAAAAATTTCAAATTCGCTATAAATACACTTCTCCTTCTACCACAATTTCACCATTGTCACTCTCTACACAAAAATTCGCTCTCTCTAGCAAATTCCTAACAATGGCAAGAACAAAGCAAACAGCCAGAAAATCCACCGGAGGAAAGGCACCAAGGAAGCAGTTGGCCACCAAAGCTGCAAGGAAATCAGCTCCGGCCACCGGAGGAGTGAAGAAGCCTCACCGTTTCCGTCCTGGAACAGTTGCTCTTCGTGAGATCCGTAAGTACCAGAAGAGTACCGAGCTTTTGATCCGAAAGCTACCTTTCCAAAGGCTTGTCAGAGAAATTGCCCAGGATTTCAAGACGGATCTGAGATTCCAGAGCAGTGCTGTGGCTGCGCTTCAGGAGGCGGCTGAGGCGTACTTGGTGGGTCTCTTTGAGGATACTAACTTGTGTGCAATTCATGCTAAGAGAGTTACGATTATGCCTAAGGATATGCAATTGGCTAGGCGTATTAGGGGTGAAAGAGCTTAAGATTTGTTATTGTATTATCTGGGTATGTTAATTTTGCTTGTAATGAAGGGTTTGAAAAATGGAAATCAAAACTTCCTCTTTTAACTCTCTTGTTTTCATGTAATTTCTTGTTTGTTATATTCTACAGTTAATTGAATATAAAAGTCGAATGCTCAAATTTTTTATTTGTACACACAAAAAAATTTAATTTTTGCCTGCTACAACTAATTTATATATTGTGAACTTTGGAAGGAAAGCCATTTTATAAGTTTTATTAAGAAAGATGGTTTCTAATAATGTTTATATTTTTAATATAGTATAGATAGATATGAATTTAAAATCACTTAATCATAAAATTTAAAAATTATTAATATTAATAATATCTATTGAATATTAATTTTACATTTAATGAAAAAATTTAATAACGTTTAATTAATTATATCACTAAAAAATAAATTTATAAATAATTATTAGGCCCATGCATTATGTCAGATCTTTGTAACTAGTATGTGTATACTTCTTATGTTCAATTTGTTTGTTATAAATTTTTAATTTGATTTAAAAATGAATTTTTTTCTTGTTTATAAATCTTCAAACTTTTTGTATGATACTCCTTTTATTTAATAATAGTTATCTATTATTGACTTAATATAAGAATTAAGAAATAATAAATAATAAGAATAATTTTATCAAATTATTCTAATTAGTTTAAGTTATTTAAACATTGAAAAATAATACTACTATTTTATAATAGGGGTCAATATTATTTTAATTTTATAAATTGAAAAGTATTGTTAAATATTTCAAAATATCTAATATAGTAAACAAGTACAGATGCATGGAGAAATATTAGTCATGTATATACTTGTTTCAAGATAATTGTCAATCTGAACAATCAAAAAAAAAATTATAACTTTATTTTAGCACTAATTATTCTGAATAAAAAATTAATTATAATTTTATTTTTAGCACTAATTATTCTGGATTAAGAGATACATAAATAAATAATTCTTTTGATCAAGTGTAAATAGATAAGATTAAATAATTAATCATGAATATATCAGTCAAATAACACCCTAAATATTTTTTCCTTAAAACTTATAGAAAATAATATCATAACAACTAAAAAGAGAAAAAAATATATTTCAGATCATAAAATTTAAAAATATTTAATAAATTTGACATGATTTCAATCAAACTTAAAAGTCCCTTTTACATTTCCAAACTATGTGTTAAATTTAAAATATAACAAAATTAGAATAGGAGTATATATTTTATATATTTAACTAATGAATATAAATATTTTGACTTTAAGGCTACATATGTAACTTACATTCTCAAAATACCCAAGTACATTATACTCATGAATCAATAAAGAGGTGACATAAATCTAATAATACTATTCTTTCAATCTCATTTTATATGAGTTAATTTGATTTGATATGAAGTATAATAAAAGAAGAAAAACTTTTGAGATATGTATATACATATTTACACAACTATAAATCATTTAATTAAGAATAAAATAAATATTTTTAAAAATTTAATTATTTTTAAATATAAAAATGTATCATACTTTTTAGTACTGAATAAAAAAAAATCCGAGTCATACAAAATAAGATAATGAAAGTTCTTATTAGTAGGGGATAAACTACCATGAAAAACAACAAACATACATGAAAACAACACTATGATAACAATAACTTAACCAATACATAGATCTTACTATTATCTCATAAAGATTGACCAATGTAAAATATTATGCGAATATAAAGTAGTACTCTCTCTATCTCAAATTAATTGAACTTTTAAGATTTTTTTTCAAGGTTTAAAATAGTTGAATTTTTCAAAATTTAAGATGAATGTTTAAAACTTATTCTATATTTGCTCTTTCGTTTGTTGAACTTTTATATTTTTTAAAAAATAAATTACACTATATATTTATAATTTTATAAAGGATAATAGTGAAAAGTATGGTGTAAAATTTATCTTTGAATATTTTTCTTAATATGTGTGAATTACCTTATAAATTTAGTTAATATGGAATAGAGGGAGGACTATATAAGTTTGACATGAAGATTATTTTGTACAAAAAGAAGAAAATACAAAATTGAGAAAAAGAGAAAGGCATTAGCGCAGAGCAGAAGCACATGGATCGTAATCCGCGTCACCTATCTGAAACTAAATCAGCACCGTTCATTTCTACATAATCAACGGTTAATATTCATACAGCCCATATTTATTCCCATAAAAAAATAAAAATTTCAAATTTTCATGTTCCTCCCAAAATTTTCAATGTCTCCCTCCACATTCCTCTAATTTCTCTCACTATATATACATCTCTCTTCCTCAACACAAATCACCATTAACACAGTAGCTTCTCTTTCTCTCTCTAGACTAGAAGATCCAAAGCAATGGCAAGAACCAAGCAAACAGCCAGAAAGTCCACCGGAGGAAAGGCACCAAGGAAGCAGTTGGCTACCAAAGCTGCAAGGAAATCAGCACCGGCCACTGGAGGAGTGAAGAAGCCTCATCGTTTCCGTCCAGGAACAGTGGCTCTTCGTGAGATCCGTAAGTACCAGAAGAGTACCGAGCTTTTGATCCGGAAGCTACCTTTCCAAAGACTTGTCAGAGAAATTGCCCAGGATTTCAAGACGGATCTGAGATTCCAGAGCAGTGCTGTGGCTGCGCTTCAGGAGGCGGCTGAGGCTTACTTGGTGGGTCTCTTTGAGGATACTAATTTGTGTGCAATTCATGCTAAGAGAGTTACGATTATGCCTAAGGATATTCAATTGGCTAGGCGTATTAGGGGTGAAAGGGCTTAATGTAGGACTTGTTCTGTTTATGTTGGTAGTGATGTGTAGTTGCTAGTTGGTTCAGTTGGGTTTTTGCTTGAAATGTAATGAAAAGCTTGGAGATGAAAATTAAAAGTTCTTCTGAATCTCTTGTGTTCATGTATAATCTCCTTTCTTGTATACTGTGTAAGCGGTAGTCGTAAGAGCCGAGCAGATAGCCGCTGCGCTCCAATACTGGTGCACTCCTTTAAGCAAAGTAGCCAAACCACTCACGTGAGGGCATGACATATGATCTGCCCGAAATGATATTAAACTCAGCACGTATATTGTCCTCGGCCAACCCTACTGGACCAGCAGCACCTGTCCACCCTGCAATAATAATAATGTCAACCCCTGGTGCTATGATGTCTGGTTTTGAAAAGAATTGTGGCTGTTGGATTAGGATTCAAGGTTAAGTACTTGATTGCTTCTCCTGTAATCTGTCCCACCGTCGTTGCAGGAAGTGAATGACCATCAGCAACTAGCTCATCCCCATTTGCAGCGATATTAGCCAAGAGCCCAAGACCATACCAGCTGCTTTAACTTCCTCAGGATTTAAGGTACTTGTCATGCAAAGATTCCCATTTATCGTACTACTAGCATTACCAGCGTACACTAGTGGAAGCATTTTGCTTAGTGATAAATCCCCTTTCTAGAGTGAAACACTGGAGAAATTCTTACCAATGCCTCGACTTACATATGCAGGAAAATCACAGTCCAATGTTTCTGCACCTACAGTAATGATCCATGGTGCTACATTGGATAAATTGTAAGGACTAGGACCAGCATTACCTGGAACGTAACATTAATAATTATGTCTCAATCCAAAGCAAGTTAGAATAGTCTATATGAATCCACACTTATAATGTCACTCTATTTGAGTTCATCTCTTACTCCAATGGTATACTTAAAATAAGAGTAGAAGCCACTAGAAATTCTCCATAACATCCTTACCTGCAGAACAAACAACAATAATATACCCGATGAAATCCCACAAGTGGGGTCTGGGGAGGGTAAAATGTACGCAGATGTTACCACTAACTCATAGAGATAGAAAAGTTGTTTACGGAAGACATCCCTGCAGAATAGGATACTAAAATCCCTTTCTCCATAGCAGCAAATGCACCTATCGTGACACTATCTCTATAGTAATCTGCATTGGCACCACCAAGTGATGAAGAAACCACATTTACATTGTCATCAACGGCTTTGTCCAAAGCTGCTAATATATCAGGGCTAAAACAACCACCAACCCAACAAATGCTTAAAAGGGACTCGCACAGAACAAAGACTACTGCTTCCATCCAAGATGTGCTAAGTTGTGAATTACACATCTCAGCTTTGTGGACTATCTTTTGTTTTGCCAAAGGAGACAGTAAATCTGTTATAGCCTTGCTACAATATTTCCTCAACTTTTCCAAGGCTTCGGGTTAACAAGCTAATATAGGGAAGAGTAGTTCTTAGTACAAACAAACTTTTTTCCTTAATTCCTCACACAGCTCAGGAAATGTTTGCTTCAATAGCCAATTTACTGAAACCATTGTACAGTTTTCATAACAAGTAATTACCTTGGGGAACAAGCCCATTCCTCTAGTATTTCGACTGTGCAAAAGAGATGAGCCAGTTAAAAATGATGAAGACAAGATACAACTAAGACATTTCACTTCTTGTTCAAAGACACCAGATTAAAAGACTCTGGAATAATTCTAAACTAGCAAGTATTGACAACAAAAAATTTGAAGGACAACACAAGAAATCTGCTTTTGAAATCATTCTTATTCATCCAGAATGCTAATAAACAACAACATACCTAGTGGAAAATCCCACAAGTGGGACTAGAGAGGGTAAATGTAAGACTTTACCACTACCTCATAGAGATAGAGAGGTTGTTTCCGAAAAACCCTCAAGCCCCATATGCAGAAAGTAGAAACCAAACAATATTAAAAGGGGAAAAAAAAAGTTCATGGCCAAATGGGCCCTTAGTTTTATACAAGGAAGTTTCTCTACTTCCTGGAACAGCAATTTTCATTATCTTCCAGGTTCTGAAATGTTAATTTCAGTCGACACTGTCAACAAAGAAGCTAAAACAAGAAGGCAGAAGTTTCACAAGATCTAGAAGTGCAATCAAAGATCCTCATAGTCAAAATGTATACAAAAAAAGGAGAGAATACTACATTAAATGATGCTATACATAATTGTTACCGCAGTTGACACTTTGAAATACAAGTCCCATAGTACGACACTGGAAGCGACAATCCTGTGCCATTACCAACAGTATGCCATGCCCTGATAAATATGCATAATGCCATGGCTTAGACGCTACAACAGTGACTCACTATTAGATCAAACTTACTTTTCTCACTCCAATTTTCTTATTCCTAATCCATGCAATGTCAATAGAAAACTAGAGGAAGATGCTCACTTTTAAAACAACATATCCAATGAGCTCCCACAAGTGGTGTCTGGGGATAGTGGGTTGTATGCAGACCTTACCCCTACATCGTGTGAGGCTTAATTACTTTTTACAACTGCTCAAGTTACTAATTTGCACTTCATCTAGTACTCTACGAATCAGGAGTCTTTCTTAGTCAGGTTACAGACATGTATATCAGCATACAAAATGCAGAAACCTTTCAAAATTTTCTAGCTTTACAGAACCACGAAATGAAATGAGCCTGAATTGAAAAGAATTGTTTTAAAGGATTCAATCTAATCTATAAATGAACAATCTCTACTTGCACAAAAATTAGTCACATAATGTATTAGCATATTTCAACATTATTGCTTATCAAATTATAACACTGACTTATCTTTCAAAATAACATTGTTGTACCCAAATATTCTTACAAAACAAGCGATTAACTGCTCCTGTATCACTTCTTCAGCAGGAAGCTCTACATCTGCCTCTTTCTTCAAAGATGTAACATCTTTATCTACAATCCCACAAGGCACAATATGCTTAAAGTAGTTTAAATCAGGATCCATGTTGAATGCTAATCCATGAGATGTGATCCCCGATGAAATTCTAACTCCAATTGCGCCAATCTTCCTGTCCTCAACCCAAACTCCAGTTTCACATCTTTGTCCAACCTGTGCTTTAACACAATACATAGATGCCAATTCAATCATGGTAAGCTCAAGCTTCTCGACATACTTTCTAGCCCCCAAACCAATATCTCTCAATGAAATAATCGGATATAAGATCGCTTGGTGAGGACCGTGAAAAGTAATGTCACCTCCTCTTTGTGTATAGTGAAGTTCCGCCCCAATTGCTTTGAGCTCTGAATCTGGAATGAGTAGATTGTGAACTGTTTCCCTTTTGCCAACTGTATATGTCGGTGG
Source organism: Solanum clarkiae (assembly GCA_011800125.2). Taxonomy (NCBI): domain Eukaryota; kingdom Viridiplantae; phylum Streptophyta; class Magnoliopsida; order Solanales; family Solanaceae; genus Solanum; species Solanum clarkiae. The sequence continues at coordinate 19,312,718 of JAABOM020000012.1, read as the reverse complement.
ATGTTGTAGAGATAGTAGAGTATCAGTAATCCTAAGGGCTTTTCTATCAGATGCCAGCTTCTCTTGCAGTTTCAGTGCCTCCAGGTAATTGACAGTGCCCATCTTCCAAACCTCAAGACTGCGCCTCATTTGCCTAGACATCACGGAACAATCAATCATTTTGTGTAAAGTGAAAAATAGTGAAACCAGAAAACTAGGAAGTCTCTGTCTGTTGCAGAGCAGAAATATGATTCCAAGTTAGCATGACAACGGTACAGTTTATCACTAATACAAATTCTAAACTCAACGTTTTACACAACAAAATGCTGAAGCTCACAATATCAGAGGTGCCCTTTTGTTTTGGTGGCCGGGAGCAGTTTTGCAGGTGACAAACTTATCCCAAATGTTATATTCTACATTTTCTCAGAGTAAAGACAAAGATACACCTAACTAGGAAATAGGTGAATTATCAGTACAATAACAACAACATACTCAGTGGAATCCCACAAGTGGGGTCTGGGGAGGGTAGAATGTACGCAGACATTACCATTACCTCACAAGGTAGAGAGAATGTTTCCGGGGAACCCTCGTCTCAAAAATCCATAAGCAGAATAAACTAGATATGGAAAAAAGGGAAAGGAAAAGAAAAAGAAACAGAAAGAACGACTAACAACGAAAAACACATGATAATGACAAGGATAGTGTGTAAATACGATAAAATAGGTGAATTATCAGTGAGAGGACATTATAAGCAGATCATGTAAGATGCAACAAGCAAACTCAATGACATATCTTTTTTCCTTGGGAAGAAAAACCAAGCATAAACTCTTAACAACAAAAGCATAGGTTTGGAAACAAATTGAGCAAGAGAACTAGCTTCTCGGAGCAATTTCAACAGAAGAGAATATATATATGCCAAGATGCTTGATCAACAAAACATTTAATTCCTCCGAAAGGCAGAGTTCTTTTCTAAAAAATGATCCCATTTCAAAATTGATGTTCTTTTCTACCATGTCATTGACAGTATTCATGTACCAGCCAGCCCCATTGATCTCTTATCCATCTCCTTTTAACCCACAGTAACTATCAAGTCGGGTATAAGGTGAATTATATAAATGTTAAATATATCGTGTAGTTATTTTTGGAATAAATATATCTTGTAGATATTTAGTTCCTTAGAATTAGGCTA
>JAABOM020000012.1:19269132-19287947 GCA_011800125.2 Solanum clarkiae | reverse complement strand
TTTGTCATTTGTCATTTCCATTCTCCTAGAAGATTTGAGTCTAGATATCTGAAGTGGCGTTTGGGCTCCAATAATTCCATTTAATCTTTCTTCATTTCGTTATGGATGTTGCAATCCGTAAATTATGTCTTGCTTCTACTTTTCTAAAACCCCTGGTCTCTAGGGTGCTTTTGTTTTGTTTCCTTACTAGTTTCGTCAATTAAAATAATATCATTATCAAAAGCCATACACCACAGAACCTCATTCAAGCTCATCTAGGATAAAAGCAAAGTCTCAAGGTAAATCCTTGGATTGCATCCACAGTCGTTGTATCTCAACAACATACCCTATGTATTCCCACAAAGTGGGGTCTAGGAAGGATAGGATTTTTCCAGACGTTACCTCTACTTTAGGACATGGTGTAACTTCATATTACTGAGGACATGACCTTAGATAAAAAAGAGTGAAGGTCAAGTATTAGGATAGAAGGCTAGTAGAAGTAGAGTTTTGTCTTGCCTTGTGACGGTTTAAGGTTTATCATAAGACTGGTCATGCCACTATAGTTGTGGTGTTATTGCTTTTAGATTATCACATTGTTTTATTACTGTTTTTTTTTCTTATAGAATTTATATTACTCTCTGTTTTAGCCGCTATGCTATATCTATTGTTTTTTTCTTCTTTTACTTGCGGCTGATATATTCAAGCCGAGGGTCTTTCAGAAATAGCCTTCTATCTCCCAGAGGTAGTGGTAAGGTCTGTGTACACTCTACCCTCCCCAGACTCCATTTATGAAATTTTACGGAGTATGTTGTTGTTTTTACCTCTACCTTAGGGGTGAGGTAGAGAGGTTATTGTCGATAGACCCTCGGCCCAAGACAAAAATAGACTAGAAAAAACGTAAGAGAAGTACAAGAGACGATAGAAACAAAACAATAAACAGTAGCAAAACAGTGCTACAACAAAATAATATTATGATCGAACTACATGAAACCATAGATGACACCAAAAATTGAAGAACAAGAAACTGCAAGAGTAGTCCTATGACTACTACTTATCACCTGTTGTCCATCGACTATGCCTTTTGGCTTGATCTAGGGCAACAGGAGTACAGGACAATGCACTTCTATATACCTATATGGACGCACAACTACCTACTAACTTTCTGTCCTAATCATGTCCTCTACAACTTCCTATTTGAGGTCGAGGACTTCCCATCTGAGGTGGTGTCCTCGTAAAGCTGCAATTGCGCCATGCCTGTCTTGAATATCCTTATTTCTAGTCCTACCTCTCATAGTAAACCCACACATCCATCACAATATCCTCATCTCCACCACCTTTATCTTCTAAATGTGGTAGTTCTTGACTGGAGAACACTCCGCCCCAACTTAGCTGGTCTAACCATTACTTTGTATCTCCTATCTCATTATTTTCATATTTGGGATCTTCCATCCAACTTAATCTTTGATTGAATTTATAGTTTGAAATGGATTCTTTTCACCTGAAGAACCTTTCTCTTCCTCATTGTTCTCTAATTTGTGACTAGTCAGTCATAGTTATCTTTTCTGGAATTTATATACGTATTTGATATGGATTCCTTTCATACCCAGGACCTATTATTGAAGAAATTTCTTGGCACTCTATTGTATGTTTTCTCTGTGAATATCTTTCTTTCTTTTCTTATAAATTCTTCAAACTCTATTGTAGTGCTAGGCACAAGCCACACTTATCTCTATCACCCTTGTAATGTCCCTAAATTTATTCCCTGTAGTTCTCTCCCAAATTTCAATCTATGGATGTTAAGTCTAATACTGCAGTAGTATACACATTTTTGTATGTCTCCTTTTTTTTAATATACTGAAACCAACATGCTCTCTTCAGTCGTTTGACATTTTTTACCCTATGATATAACATTGAATAGCTTGGTTAGGCAGGTTACTGTGCTTTCTTCTGGCCATTTCCATGTTTTTACAGCGTATACTCTCTAGAGGGTTCAATTTTTAACCCTCATATTCATCATGGCATCCTCCTTTTTTTTACGACCCAATCATATGCAGCTAAGGCTTCTGTCTGTTTGGTCATATAAAGATTTGCACAGTTGTCCTTGTGTCTTGTATTGAAAACTTGGGTGAAATATACTCTTCATCTCTCATTGATCTCACTATCTTATGTCAGAACTTCTTAGAAAATAGACATTCATGGTTCGAGACTGAGTTTTACCTTTTTTCTATCTTGAAGGTGCTAGCTTTATATCTAATGTTTTCAACTTTGTCATACAAACTCTCAAACTTCTTAAATCTGCTTATTTTTGCGAAGTGCTTTTTGTCACAAGTGTTTCTCGAAGAAGTACTTTCGAAGAGTAGCAATTCGTGTTTGGCTAATCAATTTGAAAAACACTTGCTAATATTAGAGAAGTAATTTATGTTTTTTTAGCTTCTGAAAAACAACTTCTGCAACTACTCAAAGCACTTATTTCCCCCTAGACGTTTGTCCAAACACCTCAACCTTCTAAAATAAGCACTTTTTGGAAGGAAAAAAACATTTTTAGCTTCGTAGAAGCTTGGTCAACGTGCTATTAGTCTGTGTTAGCTGACAATGGATTTGAAATGGATTTAGTACTTTTGCTGGTAGATCTGATAAGTTTTTGGTGATTTACTATGTATCATGCTTCTTCCTAATGCATATCACAGAATGTTGAAATTATTCACAGGTTCAGAAAATATTTCGAGATCTTGAAGAATCAAATATTCTTTGTCCATACATGAGTGATGCCATAAAAGAGATATCTAAAGCATGCCGCGCTTTTGAAGCCAAAGAATCAGCACCTCCAGTTGTTGGTAAGTTAATTTCTCCAAGTTGACGTATACTATTGTCTGTGAAACGTTTCCAAGTGATTGCTCCGGTGATTAACAGTTACGGCATTGCGCACACTTCAGTCTGAGGTCACAAAAATTTATATATTGAGGCTCTGTTCTTGGATGCGTACTACAACTGAGAAGATAACACAAGATGAGACCTGGATCCCAGTATCTATCTTAGAAAGGAACGGATCTCCATATACAATTTCTTCCTTGCCTCTGACTTTCCAATCAATTATCACATTTGCAATGGATCAGATCAATACGTAAGTTATAGATGTTGTGAAAATGCTATTTGTATGTTTAAACATAACTGTACATGTGAGCTAATCCTGCTGCTACATACAGCGGTAAGCTGAAGGTTTTTCCCTAGCTAGCTTCTTTTCAATATGCAAAACACTTGTTAAATTGCCTTTGATGTTTGTTAGGAAGTCATTTAATTTAGGCGTTGATTATTTTAGATTAGAAAACGTGCATCCAAATATATGTGTTTGTGAAGCTCTCAAGAGATATTCAACTTTACTTAGGCTCGTGAAGAGATATATATGTTAAAAATTGGCTTTCATGTTTCCTCAGTGCTATGGACACACACTCGTGTCCAAATTCTGAGTAAGGGAGATTTGATTTGATTTGAATTGTACTGTGTTTTGGTGATACTTATTGACTTACTGTAACGAGTTATGCTTTTTGATACCATTCATTATTATGCCAACTCCTCCTTGATTGTTTTATAAGAGAAACAATTTTGATTGGTATCTTCTTCTGGAATCCTAGCTACTCTTAACATGATATTGGGAAGTCTCATTGCTATTGCTTTGCATATTCGTCCATAGGCCAAATCCGATATAAAATTATTGGAGACAAATGACGGATATGCAAACATGATGACTTATATGTTGTTCTATATCTTCATGAATTTAGGAACCTTTGCTTGCATTGTATTATTTGTTCTATGTACTGGTACTGATAACTTTCAAGATTATGCAGGATTATATACAAAAGACCCTTTTTTGACTCTATATTAAGCAGATATATAATTTCTTGTAAGTGAAGATGTAGTGCCTCTTGTCTTAAGTTGTTTGGGCACTGTAATATAGTCCTTAAGGAAACAGACTTGAAATCGTTACTTGGAATGAATTTTACAAAATGTACGAACAAATGTTCAATTATTGAACACTAATTTCTGTATTTTTGTTCTTTCCAGAATGATCCAGTCTTTGAGGAATGAGGCTATGAAGTTAGAGGACGTATTCTTGCTGCTTCAAGAACTTCAGGAATCTGTCAGACTTGCCCTTTTGAACTGTTTGCTTAATTTTGCCGGTATGTAAAGCAGTTGATACCTTTTCATTTCAGTAGCTGATAGACGTTTGAATATAATACAAAATTTTACACTCTAATTAGGCCAGCTGGGCCACACTGGCAATCAGCTTCTGAGCGAATATGACACAGAGAATTCACATTTTCAACATGGACATGCTGAACCAGAAGAAAAATCATTGGATCCTCTTCCAGGAAGTATTGTTAATCCACATCAGCAATTGCTGATGGTTGTAAGTAATATTGGATTTCTCAAAGATGAACTTTCTCATGAATTGTACAGCAAGTACAGACAAACTTGGCTGCAGTCAAGGTACAAAAATAGCTGTTGAGTACTTTAAGCTTTTAAATCAAGTTAAGCAGCACAAATAGCTCTCTAGTACTGTATAGCTTGTCTACTTTGTATCTTTGTTCCTTCGAATATAGTGTCAGATACATTGGTAACGATCCACTCAATAAGGGTTGGCAGGGTTAATGATACTTCATTATATCAATGTGTTGCAGAACTATGTCCAGGTTGATTGCCTCAAGAGTTGGCAATCGATGGGCAATAGGAGTTTGTTTGTTTTCTGAGCCTCTTCTGTTATCTTATAGAAATACTTTTTATAAGATAACCGTGAACTAAATGTCTTTTTTAAGGGCTTATCTCTTAATTTTTTAGTTGGAAAACTTTCTCTTTGCCCAGGAGTTTGAAAGCTGTCTCTAACAAAGTAGTAGCGATTTGCCATCTGGACCTAAAATGTTCACTTGAATAGTTCTTTTTGGCAGTCATCTGAATTTTACAGAGTTTGAGAGAATAACATCTTGTCGAGCTACCTAACCTTATATTTACTACTAGTGTCTTTAAAGGCCCACCTGAGATGCACTTCATTCTTGAGGGTTGGTGCAATGCAGTCTAGGCACTATATCTTGCTTAAGCGATACTTTAGCAAAGGTGCTGCATGTACCTTATGTTCTTGGGCTCTTTCATAAATAGAACAACACTAAACAATAAAAGGAAATGACAAAGTACTACACTGATTGTAGGATTATTTTAGTGGTTACTAATAGGAAATTAGACACTAAGTAATCTTAACAAGTCCATAGTCTGTATTGGAAAATCTTTATTATAAATTTTAATGATTGTTGAAATCGATTGACATGGTTTCTTCATATATTCTAATTTATTAAGTTTTTCAATCCATTGATCTAGAGAATTATTTGTACTACAACAACATACCTAGCGTAGTCCCACAAGTATGGATTGGGCAGGATAGGATATATGCAAACCTTATTTCTATTTTTTGTGGGGAAGAGAGGATGTTTCTGATAGTTCTTCAGCTCAAAAGAAGTAAAATTAAAGCAGGATCGCAAGGAAATAGCAACTACAAAATAGCAATACACAAAGAAAGGGGATTGCTCAAATGGTAAATACTCGCTACCTCCAACTCGGAGGTTGAGTTTTTTGTAATCAAGGGAGCAAAAAAGTGGGGGCTCTAGGGAGAGGTAAAAAATAATTAGTAGTAAAATTAAAGAATAAGATACTATGCGGATACTATATAGTACTACTCCCTCCGTCCCATTTTATGTGACACCCTTTCCTTTTTTGTCCGTCCCAAGAAGAATGTCACCTAATCTAATTGGAAACAATTTACCTTTGAAATTCCCTTTTTACCCTTAATGAAATGATTCTCAACCACACAAATATCTAAGAATGATTTTAGACCACAAGTTTTAAAAGTCTTTCTTTTTTTTCTTTAACACCATGCCAAGTCAAAGCGTGCCACATAAAATGGGACGGAGAGGGTACTAAATAAGGAGAAGATAAGAAGAGGAAACTAGCCCCTTTTCTCTCCAACATAAAAGTATGAAATCTTCTTGAACCTATTACCCTTCTATCTTAATTCTTGATCTTCATGACTTCCTATCTAGGGCTATGTCCTTGGTAAGTTGAAGATGTGTCATGTTTAGTCTAATACCCACCCTCAGTTCTTCTTCAACCTATCTCTTTCTCTTTTAAAACCTGCTATAGCCAATATCTCACTTCTCCTTACCGGTGCATTCATGCACCTCCTCTTCACATCCGAATCATTCCAACCTTGCTTTCCTCATCTTGGTCGCCATGGAGGCCATTCCTACCTTGTCCTGTATAACTCCATTCGTAATCTTATCACTCCTAGTATGTCCATACATCTATTTGAGCATCCTCATCTCCGCTATCTTCATATTCTGAATGTGCGTGTTCTTACTGGCCAACACTCCGTCCAATATGACAATGTGGGTCTAACGAGCTTACCTTTATGACTTGATGACACATTCTTATCATACAACACCCTCGCGGGCCTCCATTGCTCCAATACGACGTGTGACTTCATCGTCAATCTCCTGGTTTTCTTGAATTATAGACCCAAGATACTTGAAACTTCCTCTCCTAGGCATGACTTGTGTGCTGATCTTTAATTCCACCTTTTCTCACGGATCACGTCCCTGAACTTGCACTCCAGATTCTCTGTATCCATAGAATTATTTATATTCATAGTTTACTTGGATTACGTATTATATATGTACCTTTGTTTTTTTCTACATTTTTTTGTTTACTTGTACTTAATAAAGCCATAGAAGATAGGGGTAAGGGGTAGTCCGGTGCACAAGCATCCTGCGTTTATGCAAGTTCTGAGGAAGGGCCACACCTCAAAGGTGTGATGTAGAAAGCTGTAGAAGATACGTCGCGTTTCCTACGTTTTTCCCTTTGCTAATACTGATACTGAAGTGCTGTACTACTCTAGGGGCAAGGATGAAGAGGACGGTGATATGCAAGATCTCGTTACATCTTTCGATGGGCTTGAAGAGAATGTTCTTGAGCAGTATACTTTGGCAAAGGTATTCATCTGTAATGGATATCCTTCTGTTTTATTTCATTATGGTTTCCACTTGTTATGGTCACAAAGAATTCTTAAAGAGATTTTCCAAAGAAGATTTAATGTACATGTCTGTCAAAATTCCAAGTATATGAATGGTGCACAAAGCACTATGCTAGATGCTGTGCCTTTTGATACAAATGACTTAGAACATACTTACTTTCATTACTATAAAAGGTTTATGCTACCTATCATCACTAAGAAAAGTGTCAGTTTGAGATTTGAGTATTCTCCTTTATTGTCATGTTGTCCTTGTACTTCTTTTTTTCCCTAAACGATGAAAGACGTTAACTTAACCAGTATCCTCAAGGAACACCGAGCTGACCAGATAGCGGCTCTGACTATATTAACCCCCCACAGATCCCTGATGACTTGATCCTCAATAATTGGAAGGTGTAACCTGAAAAATCCAAGCTGACAAGAAGATATTGATACTTTGTGCTTGATATTGGTGGAGTAGATTTTACTTTTGCGAAAATGGCAAACCGATTCGAGGAATTCTGGGAACGGGAATTGAACTCTATGAGATTTAATAAAAGAATAAAGGATTGCTCTTAATCTTTGCCTTGTTCCTGATTGGAGAATTCGTAAATATTCTATTTTTGGAAATATTTTGTCAGAGAAATTTGTTCAGAACAGCTGCTGTAAACTATTTGTTGGAGAGTGGTGTACAATGGGGTGCTGCACCAGCAGTTAAGGCAAGAAGTCTTCTCATCTTGCCCTTCTATGACAGAAACGTTTTTCACTTGGAATGATAGCATGATTCTCTGTGCGTTGCAGGGAGTAAGAGATGCTGCTGTGGATTTACTACATACTTTAGTTGCTGTCCATGCAGAGGTAAATTCTCCAACGCTTTTCTGGGGATATTGTTGCTCGTTCATGTCTTATGTAGATGGGTATTTTAATTGATTTATCTGGTGCATTGTTTAAAAAGTTCTAAATCTCAAACTCCATCTTTACATGGTGATTTTCTTATTTTATTCTCTCCCACGTTGCTTAGTCTAATTTTCTGATTTTGGTTTTTGCTTCTTACAGGTCTATGCCGGTTGTAAGCCTCTGTTGGATAAGACGCTTGGTATTCTTGTTGAAGGCCTAATAGACACTTTTTTAAGCCTTTTCCATGAAAACCAAGAAACAGATTTTGCAGTACTAGACGTGAATGGCTTTTGTCAGCTTATGCTTGAGGTCAGTCAAATTGTTAGTGCTTCCTGAAATCACTTTTTTTTTCTGTTAGAAATTTTCTGTTTGGATGGTGCAAATACAATTTATTTTTTTAGCTTTTGTTATGTTGAGTGCTTTTGTATTGCTTAAGCTTTTATTCTTGTTGCAACAAGTAGTAGAAGAAATATACTTAAAACAAAAATGTTGAGAGGGGATTTAGATTCGATGTTCTTGCATTTGTTTCTCTAAATATTTTTATGGACTACTGAAAGTGATAGAAGAAAACAGGGAGCTGAAATGGATAGGTCATGCTCTCTCATGACTAACTGCTTGGCATTGACTCTGATAGTCTCTCTCCTAATCCTGCAGCTTGATTATTTTGAGACCATATTGACCACATATTTTACACATGAAGCAAGGGAGTCTCTGAAAACTTTACAAGGAGTCCTTTTAGAGAAAGCAACTGAGAGTGTCCCGGAGACCATTGAAACTCCAAGTCAGGGTCGTCGGTCAACACGTGGAAATGATGACGCACTTCAGGATGAAAGGCAGCAAGGGGGGGCTGTATCACCTGATGATCTGATTGTATGAAATACTGTCTATTGTCTTCTCTTTTTGGATTTTTTGTCATGTATTTTTTTCTGTGCAATCTACCTTATACATTGTTAAGACATAAATTCTCTTAACAGATTATTGTTCATCACAACTCACAAGGTTCAGTCCAGCCAGCAAACATTCTGTTGGCTATGATATTTGCCTTGCACCAAATCATCTATTGAGACATTGTCATTAAAGTGTTTCACTGCCTTTTCTTACATGCCTTTGGATTGTTCCCAATTTCACAGGCTCTTGCACAGCAGTATAGTTCTGAGCTACTTCAATCTGAACTTGAGAGGACTCGGATCAATACAGCATGCTTTGTAGAGTCAATTCCTCTGGATTCTGTCCCAGATTCGGCAAAAGCAGCTTATGCTTCTTTTAGAGGATCAATGGATTCTCACGGTAGAGGATCTCAAAGTACTGGACCCCCAAGCTACTCAAAACAAAGACGCCGATGAATTAGAGGTATCCATTTTCTTTTCTCGAAGTTTCTCCATAATGCTTGTGCAGTTGCATTATAGTAAATTGACATTAATAATATTGACATTTTGCTGATAGATTCATTATAATCACAAGCCTACTATTGATTTCAGTGTTGCTGATACTGAAGCCATAATCACAATCCTTATTCTAAATTCATTCGCATTTTAAGGATGAGTTGATTTTAGCAATATCAAGGATGATTCGAAGTTGGAGACAACTTTATTTCCTGTTTATAATGTGTGCACATATTTTGAGCGTCACAGTGGGGAAGCCTCTTCATTTAGCTGTGAAACACAGTGGCCACAAATGATTTGACAAAGTAATGTGTTGGTGTTTCCTGCAAGTTGGTTGTTCTATCCAAATGTACCTTGGCTCGCGGACTTTCATGGATTCCATTTTACTTGACCTTGTAGAAGTCCTTCAGCTGGCTCTCATCTTAAATAATCTTTTTGGAGAAAGGATTGGTCTTCATTTAATCAGCACAATAATGGTCAGAACTGGGAAGCAAGGAATTCCTCTTTGGGTAATTTTCTGTCTTTGAAAGCCATTCAGCTTCTTCATTTTCTTGCCAGGAAGTTGAGGTGAAAGTTGGAGAGCTACTGTTTCTCTTGTTTCCTCATGACTTCTTTGGTGGAAGTAAGGAAAACAAGCTCCACAAGTGACAGTCCACATTGATTGTGCCCCGTTCCTACCCACCCCCACACAATCCACCTCATCGCTAATCATGCCTTAGGAGGCAGAGGCAGATCTAGGGTCCTGTAAGGGTGTTTACTCGAACCTTCTCAGTAAAAAAATTACTGCTGCTGCTTTTGTTTCTTGTGTGTATGTATAGATTCTGAATCCCCTCAACACAAGAATGGAGGCTGGCTTCGTGACTTAGGGGTTCAAAATTCACCTTTAAGATTGCGACTTCAAATTTCAAGCACTACATTTTTTTTTTTCATGAAAACCCTGAATTGTTATTGTTTGGAGGTAAGCTGGTGCTTGATGCTTGTGGAGTTTGACAACAGGAGTTTTTGTTAACCCTGGGGGTTGTTCTATTCTTCATGCTGAAATTTTGGATGAGTTTGGACTTTGGTATCAATTTGGCTGTCTATCTGTATTAAGCTTGCTCTTAGATTGTAGATTATGATAATAAAATTAACAATTGACATGATTAAGCAGACTCAATATTTTGATCCTTCAAAGTAGTTTTTCATCCTTTTGCTTACAATAAAGTCCATCTCACATAAAATAAAATTTTAAACTAGAAAAAGCATACACTATGTCTGATAAAAGGAACAACAAGATGTAATTAGAGGATGGTAGTTGGAGTTGGCGGCTCTTTCCAGTTCCCTTATCTGAGATATATGCGGAAGAGCATCAAGTTGGTCTTTTCGAATAGCTTGATGCAATATCTTCTTTCAATTTTTTGAGCGAAATGCGGTAAAAGAAAAGAAAGAACAATTCATGGATTGATTCCATCATCTCCCTTCCGTAAAATTTTGGTGTTGCATATATCAGGATTTGAACTTGTGCACTATAATTTATTATTATATATTTATATGGTATTATCTTGAAAATTGGATTGTCAATGGAAGGACAAATAGTTTGATATTTATGAGCAAACCCAAAAATATAAAATAAATTAAAATAATAGTATATATCTTTGGTTCCATTAATCTCGGATGGAGCCAAAGATTCATTATTTTTTGGCTTTGGGGTATGATGGAATAAAGCAAAATGTCTCTTTAAACTGTCTGCGCTTCTTTCAATTATGAAGTAGCAGTTAGTCAATGCAACTTTCGATGTTTATCATGGGTCATCCAGAAACAGTTATGTTATGTTTTTAAACATAGGGGTCGGATGTACACTTTACCCTGCAATTGGCGAAAGCCTTTGAGGCACTGGGGTAATGTTGTTGTTGTAATAGTATATATCTTTGCGGACAAAAAGCTAATCCAATTATGGATTGATTTATCCTCTCATGTTACATCACATTGAAGTGGACATGAGTAAAATCAAATCAAATATATAATAAGTGGACTTGAGACTTTGAAAGTTACATTAGCCATATGCCCACAAGGAATTTCTTTATTGGGATATCAACAAGAATGTCCACGTAACAAAAATATTATTTTTAAATATATTTTATTTCATACCTTCTTAAGAAAATATCTTCACAAAATACATAATAGATAAATGTGGTATGCCTTTTAGGTGTAAAATTGACATGTTATTAAAGTATATAACACTATAATCCTATTTTTCTTATGAGATTGTGTTAGGCAAATTATGCTTATGTCCCTTTGGAACAAAATTATTTATATTTTTATCAGTATTATACATCAATGGAATATCATAAAGAAAATTGATAGGGTATCAACATACTGATGGAGTATTACCGCGAATATGGATAGGATATCAATATATCGGTAGAGTATCAAAGAGATGATACTTTATCAGTATCACATCTTAATTGTTTCTTAAGAAAAGTGTTCATCCTATATGATATTGATAGGGTATTAATATACTGATCGAATATCATAGAGGATTAAACTCACTTATATATGATACCGATATAAAATCAATATGCCAACGGAGTATCAAAAAGAATATATTTTCTACTAATTAAGAGTTTAATAAATAAGATTGTGACTTTAATAATTTTTCTCTTAATTGTTTCTTCTTTTTTTTTTTAAACGAAGAGTGTAATCCTATATGATATTGGTGAGGTCAATATGCCGATGGAGTATATGATACCAATATGGTATTAATATACCTATGAGGTATTACAAAGGATAAATTCACAACAGTTATGCTGGCGCTTTGTTGATGTCATGAGCGAAATAAAAAAGGGAAAAGTGAGGTAAGAGTCTAGATAGTTTGAGTCATGGATCCATTAAAAATAAACAATTTGGATTAGGTCCAATTTAAATAAATAATTTCACAATTGAATCTATTTTGTATATTTTTTTTCTAATTTTTAATAGCCACTTTCTTTAAAAAGAGAGATTTCAGCCTTTTCATCTCTTCTCCTTTATGTTTCGGGTACTTTTGATTTGGTATAGCTTTAAAGTTTAAGCTGAAGCTTCGCATCTCAAAATTAATATTTTATTTTCAAATCATCACAATTTTGTAAATGAATATAGACAGATAACTTCTTTTAATATCCCTATAGGATAATTGTGTAAAAGTTTCTTCTTTTTTTTTTTCTGAATTGGGATTTGTCATTTACTTTTTCTTTTTCCTTTTCCAAATGTCCCTTTTACACACAGCTGCTCAATGTGGGCTTTTATTTTGGTCTATTTAATTATGGGCCCAATAATAGTGACACTTTCATTTTCATGGGCCTCACTTTTTTCAATTTATTACCCACTTGTAAATTATGCTTTTTCACCTTTTTGCCCCCCTTCCTTTTTTGGGAAATGGGGATTGATTCCATTCTTTCATCCTTTGTTTATTTCCTTTTTCAATTTATTTTCTTTGCTTGAGACCAAATTCATTATATCAATGTTAAAGAAGTATGTATCTATTTAGGAACAATTGACAATTTAAACAAGAGTATTTTTTTAATTCATGAAAAAGGTGGCCACATTAATAATATTCATACACAAATCAGATAATGTTATTGCAACAACTCAACTCTCCAGTAATATTATCTTCTTTGAACTTAAGCTTGCATGGCTTTAAAACGATCATCAGTAGGTAAGATTTGTTTACGATGATGATGTTTGTCCCACCGTAAGGGATTTGCATAGACTCAGCACTGAGGTTTGCCCCACTTTATCGAGATTTGCCTAAACTCAGTTCTCTGCCCCCATCGAAAAGACCAACACAAGAGTTGCTCTGACACCATCTATAACAATTCAGCCCTCTAGTGATATTGTTCACTGCGGGGCTAGACCTGACACGCATCATCAGGTGGTAAAGCCTGTTTACTTATACACTCAACATCTCTCGTATGTTTTGTTGATTACTTTTCCATTTATATACTTAGATTGTTCTATAATCTATGGAAAAAATAATATATGTTACTATGATTCTATTTATCATAAAAATAAGAAGCAAGATACAAGGATGTCAGAGAAAGTTATTGTCATATGGAGGAAAGGTTGTCCTTATCAGTCATGTTTTGCAAGATATATATATGTCTATTCATCTATTATCAGCTTTCATATAGGAGATTGTTTGATAATCTGCAGGTACTCATTTTGAAGGATTGCAACTCTCACAGGTCACTATCAAGTGGTCAATTATTAAATCGGTGGCTGAGCCAACATTTACGTCAAAGGTATTCATACTTTTAGAACATATGTGGGTGATTTTTTTTCTAACTTAAAAAAAAAAACTTTTTTTGATAATTTTTAATTTAAAAGGCTGCACAACTTTGGCCACTGGACTATCTCTTTCTTTTGTACCAAAGATGTTCAACAATTGGTATCCCTTGAATGAGTATAGCTCCGCCTCTGAAATGATACCACTTATGAAACTTGTGGAAGAGAAGAAACCATTTGAAACATGAAAGGAATTTCTTCTAAACAACTTAGGGTTAGAGTCCCTCCTGGTCCTTGTTTTGGGAGCTAAGAGGCTTGGCAAGATATATACGATAGGTTATGCGACAGTCTTAATTTCACTCAATCATTTCCTTATTGCATTGTGTTGCATTGGCCAACTTGTTTAATTTGTTGTAATTAAGAATATGAGAATGTATGTTATTCTATTTGTTTATTTTACTCATGCCTCTCTTATGTAAATTGAGGATATCGATGTTGGAATAAGACCTTTTTGTATGCAAGAAAAGAACTATACTCCATATCAATTTAGAAAAGAATTAGTTATCATGTAGGAGCACACGTACTCCAAAGTATAAAATTCACCTGCAAGTATGCAACATTGTGATACAACATCACTGTATATCACGTATGTATATAACGTCAAAATTGTGCTACAATTATTTTTAAAGATTGAATTTTGTAAATGAATACCGTTGCATATTTAGTAAATTTCATAAATAACAAATATATAAAATCTAATTATGCTCTAAAGTTATAATTTGGGTAATTATATTTCGTAACTATAGTTATAGTAGCGTTTGTATAATTCGAGCAACATTTGTATATATTTGTATAATTCGCAGTTTTTGTATAACATTTATATATTTTGTTATACAATTCATGCAAAACGTTTGTATAATTCGCTATACAATTCATGCACGGCATTTGAATAATTCGCTATACAATTCGTGCACGTACAACGTTTATATAATTCGTTATACAATTCACCGTGTATGTATATTTCACTATACAATTTGATTCTTGCACAACTTTTGTATAATCATGCGAATATACAAGACTCAAACTGTAAAACCGTAATTAATTCAAACTATAACTATGTTAACTAATTAACTAGTATACATTTGTTTATCCTCATATTTTTTTCTACTTTTATTTCACTCTGCAGGCAATCATGTAAAAATATAAATGGAAAACCTATTTTGCCTAATATTTTTCACATACAATTTGACAATTTTTTTTTTGAAATCATTTGGTAGTATATTCTCTTAATGATAAGTGGGAGCTAGGCATGTTTAGATGCTAACATATACAGTTAGTAAACAAAGGCATGTGGATTACATCATGACTTTGTTAAGTATAATTAATAATTTGATAATTAAACATAATAATTAAGCAACATCTTTTCATGTGTGTTATTAAAGCTTTCTCGCATGGAGCTATATTAGATTGCAATTAAATCTCTTCACATGCTTATCTAGCTTCTTAATCACATTATAATTATCCTTTAATTAGATATTAGGTTGTATACT
This sequence comes from Solanum clarkiae, assembly GCA_011800125.2. Taxonomy (NCBI): domain Eukaryota; kingdom Viridiplantae; phylum Streptophyta; class Magnoliopsida; order Solanales; family Solanaceae; genus Solanum; species Solanum clarkiae. The sequence continues at coordinate 19,272,849 of JAABOM020000012.1, read as the reverse complement.
TTTCTAGAGTTTGGCTTAGAAAGGTTAAGAATGATATGATTAAAAAAAATCAAATTTAGTTATACCTTGGTACTTTATATTACTTATCGTAAATATAAGTCATCTCAAGTTTTAATCGGGGCCGGTATAATAGTTTTGAAAGAAAATAATACAAGAAATGGTTAGTTAAAAAATAATGCAAATAATTAAACTTTATATAGAATATAAAATTGACATTATATAAAAATTATCATTTAAAATAGTCAAATTAATATCATAATCGTTTTTGCTCAAGTTTATATAGTTAAGAGCACTTGTGATCTCGAACTTAAAATGAAGGGTAAAATTATCCTATTTCAAACAGTTTAAGGGTAAGATTGGATCATTCTCTATTTTAAACAATCATTAGTAAGAAGGATATTTTTGAGCTAGATTACTGCTGAAGGATAAAGTTGAGCCCAAAAACTAATAGCAAGGACATTTTTGGATCGATTGATAATACGTAAATAACCTATATGATATACAGAACTACTATAAAAATAAATAAAAAAGACATAAATATACATCGTTCGACCAATTAATTTATAAATATAATTGAACTATACAAACATATATATTTTCGGTGTATATGTTGTGTATAAATATGTATAGGATGAAAGTTTGATCCATTTGGCTAATTCATAATTTACTCATAATTTACCTATAAATATTCATATTTCTATGGATTGAATATGTGCTTAAACCCATGTTTTATTCATGTAAAAAGTCTCTCACCCAACTCATTAAATTATGGACAGATTGGACGGCTTACCAAAATATAATTTCATTTGTCGGTATTAATTATATTTGCAGTACGAAACAATAAAAAAAATTTAAGAACATGACCGTCGACAGCTTTCAAAAGAGAAAAAGAATGACTAGGACTTATGGATCATTAACACACCGATCGAACAACAGTACCTAATGAATACACATTCCAATTCTCATGTCAAGCGCAAAGCTAGGGAGGGCCGAGGAGGTTCATCTAACCCCTCTTCAAAGAAAGATTAGCATATATATAATTTATACATATTTTAAACTCTTAATAAGAATTTTAATTCCACTACTATATATAATATATACACAATATATATTTTATATACCTATTTTAGAAACTAAACAATAATAACAACATATCCAGTGGAATCCCACAAGTGGGATCTGAAAAGGATAAAATATATGCATATCTTATCACTATCTCTTAAAAGTAGAAAGATTATTTCTTGAGAACCCTCGTTTCAAAATATGATCAAATAATTTAGGCCCATAATTATCCCAAAAGAAGTCTCAATATAATAATCTACCTAAAGAATTGTGGATTGCAAATTACTCCATACTATATGAAAATCAATTATTCTTTTATCAAATTATTATTAATTTTTGTGGAGGAGGAAGAAAGGTGAAAAGGAAAAATCCAATAGGGTGGTTTGCTTAGCTAATGCCAGATAAATTGAATGGGTTAAATCCACATGGATGACACATGGTTTATGTCTATAATATAAATATATATATATATTCACATGCCTACCATGTTCAATTAATTAAAACCTTTGTTAACTTTTCCATATGGGGGCCACCCAATAGACAACTCACTTTGGTCCATGTCACAAACTCTTTATATTACTAGTTAAGTTTGGTCATATTTTTCTTTTAATTTTTTAAAAATAATATTTTGCTTTTTAAAAAAATAATTCTTTTTTTTAAACTTCTGATTGTTAATTTAGCAATCTATTTTAAGATAAAAAGTCGTACATAGGTAAAATATAGAAGAGATATTTGGTATATAAGTAAATAGACTTTACATACTATTGACACATTTTAAAGTCGTGCGGAACTAGACCCAAAATGAATAATATCGCTAGAGGACTGGATCGTTACATATAAGATGAAAAATATTTTAATATATTTTATGTATTTTTAATTTAAATTCACAAAATTTTAAAAAAATTCTAATCTTTACTTTCTTAAACTATATGCCAAGTAAAAACATGACAAACGAATGGAAACTGAAGGAGTAGCTCTTCTCACACATATTAATAATTCCCCAATCTCACTAAGTTATTATCCCCCTCGATTTGTTTTACTGATCATATTTTATTTTTTTAAGTTTTTTTAAAAATAAGTCTATATTTATCTATTACTTTTTCTATTTTGATTAATGTGTATAATATAATTTGACATAGAGTTAAAGAAAGAAAACTTTTGAGTTTGTGAAACAAAATAAACTTTAGGCATTTATATTGTTATAAATTATTTCATTAAAGATAAAAGAGAATTTTAAAGCTAAGTTATTTCTAGTTATAGAAAATGACATTTTTTTGGAATAATAAAAAAATTAGAATCGAGTGTGACATAAATTAAAACGGAAGAAGTAACTACTATTTCTTTTGCTGCATTAATTTTTCTTTCATATTTATTAGAATAATGATAAATGTATATAAAATATAATTACTGCTTGCAAAATCAACCAAGAATTAGTTTGAAAAACAAGATTCTGAAGATCGAATATATATCATAACTTTAAAGAGAATTAAAGAACCAAAAAAGAAAAGAAGATGAATTCTCAACAGATACTTACAGAAACTAAAGTTTAAAAAAAAAAAGTTGAATTATAAAGAATAAAAATAGAGATTAATTGAACATAAAGGAGAAAAAGAGAGGGGAAATTCATGTTAAACACATGTCCACAATCATGACTTGTTTTGAGAATATATATATATATTTGTTGTATGTTCGGATTTGAATTTTGTGAATTTTGAATTTTATTTAATCCTTTGAAATTATGGATTTTAAATTTATAGTTTGTAGATATAAATATAAAACTTGAGCTAAAAAGCTACTGAAATTTATTGAATTCATACCGTAAATTAGGCTATGTCTCGATTCGATTGGATTTGTTCGATTTTAAAACTTATCGATTCAACGTATAGATTATCAGTTTGTAAACATTTCAAACCATTAATTACTAAAATATTGGCTTACTAGTTATTGATGTATGAGTTATTGATCATTATCAGTTTAATTATTAAGATTTGACACAATTTTTCAATTGAAAATCACTTAGAAACAAGATGACAAACCAAATAAACTATACACATGAGTTGACAAATTTGCAGAACTCAAAAAGCAAACATTGATAAATCGTAGAATAGTCGAGAGTTTGAGATAACTATAAATAAAAGTATGAAAATTAACCCTAAGTCAAGGATGTTATATACCGAATGAAATAAATACAATTTATATTAATTTACTATCAGATATCAATCAACCCGTAAGAAAAATTCAAATCATTAAGAATCGGAAATATAATAATTTAAAAAATCAAAATCGTTATTAAAATCGCTAAATCAATAATCTATTATCAATTTAATTAATAATTTTTTTCGATTCAAATTATCGATTTTAGTCCGTTGAACCATCCTACCCTAAAGAATACATTCATCCTTTCAAAAAGGTCCCATTAATTTACTAAAAATGTAAAGAGCATCTAAAAAAATTTGCATTAACCAGACAAAATCATGCAATGTTTTGAAAAAAATGACTCTTTGTGATGTCAATAAGAGGGGATAACAGCCTTTACCACATTCCCCTTCTTGAGCCATCCATTTTTGTTTACATCTTTAGTGAAACTAGGGACATTGTCTTTTTTAAAAAAAAAAAAAAAAAAAAACCTTCAAATTCAAATAAATTTGAGAAAAA
>JAABOM020000012.1:19253215-19269032 GCA_011800125.2 Solanum clarkiae | reverse complement strand
GGACGATCAAGGGCAAATTTATAATTATACTCATTATGCAAGGGTAAATAATAATAGCCGAATAAAATATCTACTAATTTGCTCACTCCAAATTTTTATTCTAAAAAATTTAAAATAACACAACTTAAGTCAACTTAATTCTAGAAATAACATATGGATTTATAATAATATTTATCACGCAATGGTAAATGATGAATATCCATATAAAATATCTACTGATTTGCTCACTCCAAATTTTTATTGTAAAAAATTTAAAATTAAAAAAAAATACTTAAACACAACTTAATTCTAGAAACATCATATAAATTTATAATTATGATTATCATGCAAGGACAAATGATAAATATTCATATAAATTATCTATTGATTTACTCAATCTAAATTTCTATTCTAAAAAATAAATAAAAACAAAAATAAGACACTTACAACTTAATTCTATAAGCATCAATTGTACTCTGTTATTACCTATAATATTTTATTCTTGTTATTTCAACTAGAAACCGATGTACCTACTTCTATATCCTTTATTTTTTATTTACAATATTTTTTTTATTTAAGCTAGAAACTCATGTACCTATTCTATTTTCTTTGTAATAGTAATAGGCTCCTAATTATGTGTAATAATGAGTTTGCTTATCAGGTAAGTTTTAAAATTAGTTTAGAATTATACTCATCATGCAAGGGTAAATATTAATAGCCATATATAATATCTACAAATTTATTCACTCCAAATCTCTATTCTAAAAAATTTAAAATTAAAAAAAAATACTTAAATACAACTTAATTCTAGAACAATTATATAAATTTATAATTATGTTTATCATGCGAGGGCAAATGATAAATATCCATATAAAATATCTACTGATTTGCTTAATCCTAATTTTTTTTATTTCTATCTATATTTACATTTATATTATATAGAAAAGTCACTCATGGGCAATCAAGGGCAAATTTGAAATTATACTCATCATGCAAGGGTAAATTATTAATAGTCATATAAAATATCTACTAATTTGCTCACTCCAAATTTCTATTCTAAAAAATTTAAAATAAAAACAAACCCTTAAACACAATTTAATTCAAGAAACAATCATATAGATTTATAATTATAATTATCATGCAAGGGCAAATGATAAATATTCATAAAAACTATCCTATTGATTTGCTCAGTCCAAATTTCTATTCTACAAAATAAAAAAAAAAAAAAACAAGACACTTACAACTTAATTCTAGAAATATCACTTGTACTCTGTTATTGTCTATAAATATTTCGTTCTTGTTATTTCAACTAAATCGATGTACCTACTTCTATTTTCTTTATTTTTCATTTACAATATTTCTTTATTTAAGCTAAAACCTCATGTACCTACTTCATTTCTTTGTAATAGTAATAAAATAGGTTCCTGACTATGCGTAATAGTAAGTTAGCTTATCAGGTAAGTTTTTAGAATTAGTTTAGAATCTACTCACCTACAGAACTTACTTACATAAAAGGCTTAATGTTTATATTTTCTTTTTGACTCCTGGATTATAGAGAAATAAAACCGTTATAGTCCAAGCTTTGAGCATTTTTTGACTTTTCAATGGTTGGAATATTTTTAGGTGCAAGGCTTTTATAATTAATTTTCTACAATTTGATCATCTTTTTTTATTGGTAGGACTACGATACTTTTAGAATATTTTGGTGTCCATTTCAATATTTTAATTAATTATTTACTTCCCTTTTGCACGTATTCATCCTACATTTCTTCATATGATGGTTTCTAGAATGATAAAAGAGTTGTTTGCTAAACTGATGACTACAACTTCTACTTATAGAAAATGATGAATTCAAATGTACTTATGCACATATTGCAGATGAAAAAAATCCTATTATATATGAATAACAACGTACATAAGTGTTCTTGCGATCTATTTCATACATTGTATAGAGAAATGACATGTTCTGCTGTGTTATTATGGAGGCCTTTGACAGAGCTTAGTCTAATTATTATGTTCTGTTGTGTTAGCATGAAGGTCTTTAATCAAGTTTAGTCTAATTATTTTAGACATATTTATCAAAAAAAATTACATAAAAACTAACATGTTGGGCCGTGCTCAGCACGGACATTATCTATCTAGTATGTATGTATATATATAGTAAATCATCTCATTATTTTTTCTCATAAATTTAATATGAAGAATCTCATTGAGATGTCCATAGATCATAATTAAATAATTTTTTAATCAATTATTGATTTTTTTACTCAAAATTGTTACAAAACTTACACTGATATTGATGATATTCAAAGTAATAAAGCTATAAAGAAAGGATATAAATTTAAAACTAAAAAGTATAGTTAAAATAGACACCACAATTTTTAAAAATAAGCATGACTAATCTAATTAACATAGAACAAAAGAAATTATACTTTTTATATTTTTTCAAAAATACCTTGTTGAAACAAACACGTCAACAAAGACTAGCCTACTTCAACATCAATTCTCTCTTATCTAATAAGAAAATATTTGTTCGCAATTTTTTAAAAATGATATTGGTTAAATGATTTTAATTTTTTTTATATTTAAAGTAAGTTATACATATTTATATGATAGTAAATCATCTTATTAAGAATAAAATAATTAGTATTTAATAAATTTTAAGTGATATTAGCTAAATAATTTTGAATTCTCGCTCTCACACACATATATATTCTAATAAATTCAATTTCGAATTAGTTGAAATGACCCAAAATAATGCATTATTCATAATTATCCAGCCTTCCAAAACAATATAATTTGCTTATCTCACTTGTTCACGCAAACCCAAAATGAAGATTCTACATGCATAAATTCATGTATCTGATTATAAATAAATCATGTGTAATTATTGCTTATTTGTAGTTACATGGATTATTGATTGGTAGGGTCCGTAAGTTGCCATTATTTATTGGCAACTCTAAATCCCTTTAGTAAAAAAGTTTTGACTCTAGCGTATCAATGGCGACAGAATCAGTATTTTCGTTAAAAAATATTTATATTTTTAAAATATGAAAGTAAAAATATTTAATAATTGACATATATCAATATATATTCAAAAAAAATTTTTGATAAAGAGTGTTCATCTGACCATCCTCGAGTGAACTTAGCTTCACGCTTGCCCATCAGCTAAGCTATCGGCAAACTAGCCTTACCTTAATGATTATTTATAAATTGAATAAAAAATGAGTAAATTTTTTTATATTCTTTAGTGTGTAAATTATTTAAACAATACAAAATTAAAAATAAATTTGTAAAGAGTAAATAAAATCAAATTTCTCTATTGCATACGTATAAAAAGACAAAAAGTAGCTACGTGAAATGGCCCCTAAATTTATTTTTCATCATTTATACGCTAAAAATAAACACTGAATAAATGATGATAACATTTTTCTTGGAAAATCTCTACCATTTATTACGGTAGGTTCCAAACCTAACAAACACAATTTACTTAATTTCGACATCAAATGACCTATACATCTAACTAGTTAATTCTTTTGTTTTTGACTCGATATCTCGTATTTATTTTGAAGTATTAACTGATTTAATAAAAAAGTATTTAAAGATTAAAATATTTTCTATCAATTATAATTTATTTTAAAATTAAAATTTAAAATTTCTAATTAACTATTTTTAAAAAATACTAACTATCCAAGCTTAATATTTGATAATTAATTAATTCATTTATGATCGATTTTTATAGTCTGGCGATGAATTGCAGCTTGCAATCTGAACTAAGGACCACTTTAATCTTTCATATGATTTTGAACAAATCATTATGATCAATTTTTTTTTTAAACTCCAAAATTGTCACCCTCCAACTTTAAGGTCCCCTATACCTACGTGGCTATACAGGCACCATAATTTCATAAATTTACTCACTCCATGAGAAGTAAAATATTTTTCAAAAAATAGTTTTAATTGGAAAGAAACCTCATTAATCCATAATTAGTGTGAAAAATAACCTCCTAAAATTTGAAAGGCAAATCTAAAAAAAACAAAAATTATAAATCATGAATATCTAAAATGTTTGAATTGGAAATAAATGAAGAGCATAAATGAATTCATAGAAGCTAGTCTGAAACGAGCTGGCTTATCTCTAAATTCAGTTATTCGCTAAGATCTGTCAATAAACTTCTAAAGATGCTCTGTACTCAATAACAAAAAAGAACAAGTGTTATATTAGTACACATGACAACAATCTTCTGATAGGATCACATGGCTATTCCAATAAGTGAAATATATACAGATAACTATAACATAGAAAAATCACACATATATAGAAATATTGACACATTACCAATTTATTTAGTATATAGTTCACAATACAAATTTCAAATGTAGTTGTTAATAATGATCCTCTCATAGAACCCACACTAAAACTATTAGCATATCGAGACGTTACATCCGATTCAATGATTTATCAAAACGTGACACTCGATTCAATAATTTGTCAGAACGTGGCACCCGATCCAATAATGTGACATAATGTGATACTTGATCCAAGATCATAATCACAATAACAAATCACAAATTACAACCACAACCACAATAAATATTATACAACTTGCACAACCAATTAACAGGCTCGTTATATGCAATTGTTCACAACTAGTGATTTTTTTAGGTCCATTCTGTCTTTCTCTATTCCCGTATATCCAGGCAGTACTAATAATCCAATTAACAAGTACATATATCACAGATAGAAAATCAAACCATCACCTACCTCGAAATAAGCTTTAGAAATTTTTGAAGAATTGAAGATTTCCCCTTTTTCAATGCCTTGGCTCATTATTGGTCTAAGTACAATAAGAATAACAAAGAATTAACGAACGATGGTCTAAAATATCCGAATTATATCAAAATTCTAATCCTTAGCTACTTTCATGATCATCTCCCTTAACTAGGGCTTTTTCCACATTAATTTCAGATCAAAACCTTCCCCTAAGAGGATTTCCATAGATTCTAAAGTTTATGAATCAAATTACAAGCTAAAGGAATAATTAATTTGCTTTTACCAAAGAAACAAGTGAAAAACTAAACAAAAATTGCCCTAGGTTGGTCTAGTCTCTCAAGGACGAAGTAAAAGAAATAAAAATAGTTTTGGAACTTTTATGACTTAAACTCAAGGCTGTCTTGCCATGATGGCCCCGCCATAGCTGGATTAATCCCATCGTGACTACTTGCACAAAGACAGAAACTCGATACTTGTGCCCCAAACCACCATTTCACAACACACCCTCAAACCATAATGTCCTAAAATCAACTTGTTGCGTCAAGATCAATTTCAAAAGTTTTACTCAACCATATTCGATTTTGTAGAACCGTACAGGCTCCTTATTGTCGTAGCTATTGACTCAAAAGATCGAATTCATAATCTAAGTTCCAATCCCTTACTGAATTGGCCCAAATCTCACCTGACTCAAACTTCATCCAAATCTGTCCTAGTCTCAAAATTTTCAAATTACTACTCACGAGTTTTCTAGCCCAAATTCTTTTCTTATTAGTCTATCTATAACAGCGGGACCAAGTCGTTACAAATTCTTTACAAGTTTATTTTTAATTTTATTATCTTTTTTACGAGCTTCATTTTTACAAATAATAAGTTTTTATTTTAATATAAGAGATTCAAAAATATATTTGTCTATTCAATTTATAAGTAATAATATCAAGCAATCATTTCCACATTCAAAAAAACTTTCAAGGACATTTTAGGAATTTCCTAGAATTAAACTAATCAAAGATTATATATATACGAAATAAAGGAGATCTCATATCATTCATCATCAGGTGAAGTAATATAAAATTAGTCAGATTAGCATCTATGATTTAAAAGGTCAATGGGATTCATGTTATAGATGCTTTTGCCTTTTCACTACTATCCCCCTAACCCCCCCCCTTAATCGCTTCATTTTCAAAAAAAAATTACGAAATGTAGAGTCAAATTCAATCCTTACCACGACAAGATAAAAATTCAAATAATCAATTAATTGAGTTATGAACTAACATTCCGTCTCGCGTTTATCCTTTACCCCACCCCACCCCATTCCTTTCTTTTCTCCTTTTTATTTGCCTTTTTTTAACAAGTATAGACAACAGCCACTGAAATCCAAAATGCCCCAAAAGCAAAGATGACCTACTTGAGCCGGCTTTTAACTATATTTAGCTGGACAGACAAAAACCAACTTATTATCCTCATCGTCGCTTTCTACACCTCTTCCTCTTTCTTCCATTTTATACTCAACTATACATACATCTTTTTATATATATATATATATACAAATATACCGAAAAATTATGGTAACGTCTACTTTATACTAAATATACATATATTTCGACTATATTGATAAATTAGAGGAACACAGAATACGTTCATGTATACCGCCAAACTATACATATACATTACTGGGTATGTATTATATATTTTATAAGAGCTTGAATGAACTAAAGTGACCCTTGTGGTTATCTTGATAATAAAGAAAATACATTTTGCTTTATTTTATTTTCTTTTCTTTTTTGTGTGTATACTTTTTCTTTGTATTTTAAGGGAGGGTGTGAGATTGACAGACAGATCCCACCGAAATAAATTACTAACAAATTCACTACACCCCATCTTCATAAAAACCCACAGAATTCACCAATCTGATTTATTTTTATTAGTAATTATTGCTTTCACAGAAGAAGAGGGGTGACTCCTCTTTTCATTTTAGTGAAGATGCTTGGTGTTTCCTCAGGCTTGATAGCTAGTACTACTGCTGCTGCAGGTGATGGAATGGCAGCTCCGCCACCACAAGAAGCTCCGGAAAGAGGAGGGAGTAGCGAGGGTGGAGGAGATATGTCTGTTGGTGGTGGAGGATTAGGCGAAGAAGGAGAAAGGAATTCAGGAGGGAATCGGTGGCCGAGGCAGGAAACTTTAGCTTTACTGAAAATTAGATCCGAAATGGATGTTGTTTTCAAGGATTCAAGTCTTAAAGGACCCTTATGGGAACAAGTTTCCAGGTACGGATTTTCTATTTTTTATTTTTGGGTTTAATTAATTACTCATCATTATCATGCATACGATTCAGTATTGGTGCAGTAACAGAATCTTTTTTGAACAAAATTAATTAATGATTTGCTTCTTTTTTTGATGAATTGAAGAGATCTGTATGTGGAATTAAATGAAAAGAGCAGCTTTTGAGGAATTCAGTGTCCAGTTTCTTTTTTGGTTATTTTCAGTTTTTTTCTGCTGATTCCAGCAAGAAATTTAGGAGGAATTTCTTTCACGCTTTTTGTGCTTCCCCATTTTTTTTTCCAGAAAACTCAGCAAAGATATATGGTAAAGAATTCTACCAAAAATAAACATAAAAAATGGTAGATCTTGAATAATGATTCTTCATTCGTCTTTTCTTATCTTCTAAATTGCTTGTAGAAATGACTTTCCAATTTTATAGACTTCTAAATTACTTTTAGTTTTGATAATTAATGGCTTCTTATTTTATGCATATAATTAGTATTAGTAGTATGAGATTTTGTTTTTCTTATTATTATTGAATAATGATTATGAGATCAGATAAGATGAGATATTAATTAAGTGTTTTTTGTTTTGTATGTTTGTTCTTGTATCCCTCTTATTTCTAATTGTTTCATTGATGTGTTGTTTATCAGGAAAATGGCGGAGTTGGGTTACCATCGAAGTGCCAAGAAATGTAAAGAGAAATTCGAGAATGTGTACAAGTATCACAGGAGAACCAAAGAAGGCCGTGCTTCTAAAGCAGATGGCAAAACTTATCGCTTCTTTGATCAGTTACAAGCTTTGGAAAATAATCCAGCTTCTCATTCTTTACCGCCACCTCCATTGGCAGCAACACCGATAACAATGGCAATGCCGATGCGATCAGGAAATGCTTCAGCAATTCCTCCGGTGCTGCCAGCGGGACAAAATCATAATCATCCTTTTGTTGTTTCTCAGAATACTGTCGTGACAGCAGCAGCGCCGACTGTTAGTCATCTTATGACTGCAACCGCGCTGCAGCCACAGACACAGCCAGCAGTGCAGCCGATAACTAATAACTTGAACCAGATGAATCGCCCTCAAGGTAATACTACTACCAGTTTTCTGTCGACTTCAACTTCATCTTCTTCGACCTCGTCAGAGGAGGATATACAAAGGAGGCACATGAAGAAGCGGAAAATGAAGGAATTCTTCGAGAGTTTGATGAAGGATGTGATTGAGAAGCAGGAGGAAATGCAGAAGAAGTTTTTGGAAACGCTTGAGAAGCGCGATCGGGACAGGTTGATGAGAGAGGAGACATGGAGAGAACAGGAGATGGCGAGATTGAATCGGGAACATGATCTTTTAGTCCAAGAAAGATCAATGGCAGCAGCAAAGGACGCAACAATCATCGCATTCCTGCAAAAAATAACCGAACAACAAAACACCCGAATCCCAAACAGTACTAATAATACTTCTCCTTCTCCACCACCAGCTCAAATACAATTAAAATTATCCGAAAAGCCATTGAGCGCGCCTGTACATTCTCAACCATCATCACAATCACAACCACAACCATCAAGAGCCATTGCGGTATCACTACCAATGACAATACATACCCCAGCACCACTACAGCCGCAGGCACTGTCATTATCCGTGGTGGCTGCGCCAAAATCCACTGAACCTCCTCCAAAAACCGATAATGGTGGCGAGAATTTCTCCCCACCTAGCTCTTCCAGATGGCCAAAAGAAGAAATCGAAGCTTTGATTAGACTACGTACCTGTCTAGATCTAAAGTACCAGGAAAACGGACCGAAAGGGCCACTATGGGAAGAAATTTCAGCTGGAATGCGAAAAATTGGGTACAATAGAAATGCCAAGAGATGCAAAGAGAAATGGGAGAACATCAACAAGTACTTCAAAAAGGTTAAAGAAAGCAACAAAAAAAGACCCGAAGATTCCAAAACTTGCCCCTATTTCAACCAGCTGGAAGCACTGTACAAAGAAAAAGCCAAGAACGAAGCAGTACAACATACAGCTGGGTTCGGATTAAGACCCGAAAACAACAATCCCATCGCTCCTCTTCCTCCTCCTACCATTATGGCTCAACCGGAGCAACAATGGCCACTTCCCCAACATCATCAACCACAACTGCAGCCGCAACAACAAAATCGTGATAATCATCATGATAATGAGAGCGACGACAGCATGGAACACAACGAGGAGGAAGACAATATGGAAGAAGATGATGAGGAAGACGAAGACGAAGACGAAGGTGGTTATGAGATCGTAACAAACAAACAAGCATCATCAATGGCGGCCGCTACGACGGTTTCTGCTGCTGCTGCTACTGCAGTTTAAATAAAACTAAGAATTAACAGAAAAAAAGTTATTGGAAATGGAAAGTGGGGGCAGAGATTTGTCGTATTCACATTTTTGTTGGCCAGAGGAGACGGTGACTGCAGTAAAAAAAAATCATTTGGAAATTAATGCAAAAGGCATTTTAAGTTACACTTTTTTTTTCAAAGAAAAAAAAAAAGGGAACTTTTTGGGTTTGGTATGCGGGTATAGTTGTTAATTTTTTATATTTATTTTTGTGGTTAAAGTATATTTTCATTTTCATTATTTATTTATTATTGAAATTTGAAAAATAAAGTTTTATTGAGGGATGGGAGGGGAGAGAAAGGAAACATATGTAAAAGAATAAATGCAGGGATAATGTAATTTGTACTCTTTTTTTTTTTTCTTCTATTTTGTTCGTGGGGGTTGTAAATGTGAGAAAATGATTACTGCATTTGCATTTTTGTTGATGTTAAAAGTTCTTATAATTTCTTTTTGCAATAGAAATATCACGTGTATATGTTACTGATGTCTTTTAATATAGTTTGATGCACAAAATATTTCATATTAGTAGAATTTGGGGAAACGCCTCATCTCAAGGGTGTGGTATATACAATAATCTCCTAATACAATAATTAGTTGTAGAATGCTTCTACGACTTGAGTCCATAATTTATAGAATCATACAAACTTTTATAGATTGGTGATTGCTTTCACGACTTGAATTAGCAGCCTAATAATCACATGCAGATAATTTATTACGGAGACTCTTTATGATAACTTAAAAGGCTGTATTTTAATTACTAAATGAAAAAAAAAGGACAAATAGAGAATAATTCTGTCCCACATACCAAATTGTGAGGCAATGTTAGAGAAATATTACTCAAGTTGCAAAAACAGCTAATTGTATATTTTTTGTTATTATGATTCCTACTTCAAACAAAAAGGAAAGAAGTAAAGAAATTAATTTTGGGTACTTGATCTCTATTGTTTTTTCTTTTAAACCTCGAAAAACTCGCTAATCACTATTTTCAAATGCGTACTAGATAAATTTGTCTGTATATAATAATTTACAAATCACACGAAAAGTAAATTATATTAGACAAATCTAGTGCAATGAGTTATCAATTTAGCTCCTCTTACGAAATATCATCTACTGTATCAATTCAATCGCTCTTACAGGTACGTCACTTGTCTCGAAATATTTATTCTTTTGGATTTTTGTATCTTACAACAGTCTAATAAAGGCCACAATGAGAAAGTGAAGAGTCAATGTACAATGTATAATTACTATATGATCTGCATATAATTATTGTATACTTGTTATAAGTGGGGTATATATATAAATTATTACAGCTAGATGGAAATATTTTTACCTGTAGACTAAATATATTTTAAATTCCTTTACTTTTTTCATCTATTTATTTGTATTTTTCTTTTATACCTCTCTTACCGTCTAATAGAATATCTCATTGAGATTTGAATTAAGAGAAACTTATAAATAGTGTCATTGATAAGTACCCACCAAAATAAGTTTTTATTTTTCTTAAAAAAGAATCATTTTACAGTATATCAAAATATTGGCCAGCCAAAATTATTACTACTTTAATCAGCAATAATCTTAGGGAATATTGTGTTTGTCTTTCTTTTCAACTAACAATTAACATTTTATTTTACACATTTGAGGGGCTAAGTATGTTTCAAAATTTTGTATAATATGACTACTCATTATTGTGAAATTAAAATAAGGGGGGAAGCAATAATAAGGCAATATATATACTAGCTAGTTACTAGCCCTCCTACGTATTTCATATGGCACACTTTCCTTTTTATTCAATTTCGAAAAAATATCATCTTACTATAATTAAAATTACTGTAATTATGAAAATCCTTTTTTACCCTTAATGAAATGATTTATAATTACACACAAATATCTAAGATTTGTTTTAGATTATAAGTTTAAAAGTCTTCTTTTTATCTTAAATGACTTGTCAAATCAAACGAGGCCACATAAAATGAGACAGGGGGTTATAGATATTTGTAAGGTTTGGGGGTATAAAATTAAAAGAATGGTTCAAAAAACTTTTTTTTTTTAATTTTCACCTAGTTATTTAAATTTGAATTCAATTATTGCCAGATATAATTTTGAGAGAAGTGCGCCTAAAAACATTTTTTTCTATTATTTTTAATGATTTAAGTCTGATATCTCTAAATAAAGAACGAAAAATTCATAGTCATTTCACCACAACCATATTGATGGGTTAGGAAAACTTTAAATATAGAGAAATGAGCATAATTTTCATTGGATTGTTGACTTTTACATAGCCCACAAATGTTGTTGTTAGAAGAAAGACACAAAAAAAGATAGAATAATGATGATGGTAATGATAATGAATGGTGAGAAAAAAGGAGAGAATTATTGATAAGTTGTCAAGTTTATGGTGATGCTTTTTTCTTCCTCTTCCCACATGACTTGTTTAAAACAAATTGATCTATTTTTACTTTAATTTCTTACATAAATCTATATATAAAAAGGTCAATTTACTTTTAGAAAAATAATTCATTGGTTAAAAGTCAATCATACTAATAAGACAAATCTATTACCTAACTAGAAAATATCACATTCTTATGTATCAAATAATCAAATAATTTTTCTTTCATTACATGTCCAAATCATAACAACCTATTTGAATTGGTTCTAAGAAATTGTAAGTAGATCATCAATTTCGACTTCTTTTAACATTTTCGTTAATCATAAGTTCACATCTATATATAAATAAAAGTGCAATTGCTGATCGATGCAGAACATGATCAAAACAACCTTTTTTTCATTTTAATATTAACGTGTACTATTAATACCTTTTAAAATCACTTTTAATATTATCTAATCATATCTGATTATAAAAAAAAAAAAATATATATTGCACATTTATCTAATTAGCATCTGCTTCTTTACAATACATGTCTAATAAATATATTGAATTTTACCAATCTCAATATTTATTACCATATAATATTATCGATTTTATAACCATTCATTAAAATCTCAACATAAGATGGAGAAAAGAAGACCCCCTTTTAAATGGTCATCAATTATTCAATCATGTATCTCTGTATATAATTTTAAATATATATAATAAACTAATTAATTTATAATAAATATGATTATGTTTTATTTACATAGAAAATAGTAAAAAAATTATAAAAAATATACAGTGACTATATAATATAATTTACCAAACATCGTAGAAAATATACACTGACTATACAATATAGATTACTTATACATGAGCTATATGCTGAATATATATTATGATACATTCAAAAACTGAATATAGTTTGATTATACATGAAATATACGCTGATCATACTTATTTATATAGTGAATGATTATTTTTTGTATAATTACTTTGGTCGAATAACAGTCTGATATAATTATTCCTATATATATATATATATATATATATATATTGTGTAATTTCACCATGGTCCATGTCATAAGATTCTTTCTGTCTTCAATTATTCGTAGACTACATTGATAAGTTACTTCAACTTAGCAATAACTTTTTAGTTAAAGAAAACTAAACTTTCATAGCACGTATACAATCACTACATGTCAAAGTAGCACAATAATAAAAAAGTGAGAGAGAGAAAATTCACGAATACTTTAATGCAAATAATATATATTTGACATATCAATGTATATAATACATAGTTCATTCGAAATGAGTCATGAGGAAATAAGCATCATGCAGCGCCTGTTTGAATTAGATTATTTAAGTGGTTTTAAGTTAAAATAATTTTTTAAATATATTAAAGTATTTTAAAAATATAATAGATATAATATTTTAAAAAATATAATTAAAAATTACTATAATTAATAATAAGAATAAATTAGGAATTAGTATTGTTGGAAAATTAATGATAAGTGTAAAATTATCTCTTGATTTTATAAAGTAGACAAGTATTGTTGGACATCTATTTTTAGTACAGTGGACAAATAAAAAATAGCAGAGGGAGTACTAAGAATAAATAATAGTAGTAATAAATTTTGTCGTGAACTTTTAAAATGA
Source organism: Solanum clarkiae (assembly GCA_011800125.2). Lineage (NCBI taxonomy): Eukaryota > Viridiplantae > Streptophyta > Magnoliopsida > Solanales > Solanaceae > Solanum > Solanum clarkiae. The sequence continues at coordinate 19,255,629 of JAABOM020000012.1, read as the reverse complement.
TAAATACTCCCTTCATCCCTTTTTAATTGTCACATTGTGATTTTTGGAGATCAATTTAATTAATTTTTAAAGTTAAATTAGATTAAATTAATATGATATTTTTATATTAAAAGTATTATTCATTGTAATTTTTTTTTATATCAATATGATAAAAGATACATCACGATCAAAGTTTATATAGTATAAGTCTAAAAATAAAAATTGTGACAACTAAAAAAAGATTTTAAAAAATACTTGAAATATACCTATTTTTTAGAAATTAGGAAAAATTATAGTTTGTGACGGAGAAAGTATAAAACTAACTCAAAAGAAGGGGAACATACAAGAAATAAGTGTCACACAATTTTCCTCGGAATTTAACAATCCAAAATTTCATATTCCAAAGAATATATTTTCTTGATTACCCTCTTGAGATTTTGTTAAAACTACTTGCCACATGCAAAGTTTAATATATTCTTTCAAATAATTTGGCCTCTAGGCTAGGGATTAAAATTAAGATAAATGTAAAAACAAAATGACCAAGATAACCCCAAACAAAATAACACAAAGTGAAACTTTTGCTAAATTAAAAAAAAAAAAGACTAAATAAACTTCTTTAGATCTTTTATAAATCACTTGATTTAAGCATATCCCAAGAATAAACTTCATTTCCTTGAGCATAAATTTATTTTTAGATTAACATATAGTTTTCATGCTTTCATTCTAAAGAAACATGTGTTTACCTCATGAACTTGTTGACTTCCAAGTTCCAACAATGAATATTTTTAATATATAGTTCTATAAATTGAATATCATCCATGAACCCCCCACCCCAACCCCTCCCCCCTCACCACCCTAGCTTCCCTCTTCCTAGAACCTATTTTTTTGGATAGTATAGAATATTGGGGGTCCAGAAAATGAGTGTTCAAGATAAATATTACTCCCTTTTGTTTGTTCTACGTATAACCATGGTAATCGATTTCAAAAATAATGTCTTTTTTTTATTTGATATATATTTTTTTAATTAAATATTCATATGAGTACATATCAAATAATAAAATTAAAGAATATTTTAATACAGTTTATATATGTTTCATAAAAAGTAAACACTTAAAATATAATAAGGTAAAAAGTAGTTGTAATTTGCTAAAATTATGATTCGTAGCTTCATATTATAGGAGAGAGGTGAGGGGGATCGAAAGAGGGAGAAGAGAGACGAGTGAGAAAGGACAGAGAGTGGAGAGAGGCAAATCGTATATGTATATTTGTTCAATTGTATGTGTATATTTGTCAAATAATTATATGTGTAACTGATATGCATATGTATTTGTATATCTGTCAAGAGAGATTGAGAGAAAGAGGAGAGAGGTGAGCGAGATCGAGAGAAGGAGAAGTGATGCGAGTGAAAGGGTAGAGAAAGACAAATTGTATATGTATATCTGTCAGATAATTATATATATGCAACTGATATATATATATTATTTGTATATCTGACAAGCGATTACAGAAAGAGAGAGGATAGATGAGAGAGAAAGAGAGGAAGAGAGGAGAGAAAATAATAATAAAAGTTTAATTATAACTATAAAGCATAACTTTTTAAAACTATAATGGTGTAATGTAAAAACATATCACATATTTGCCTAGTTACGTAATTTATCCTTTTAAATTTAAGATCACAACCTTGGAGTAATGGTAAAGTTGCCTCCATATGACCAGGAGCTCATGAGTTCAAACCTTGAAAACAATCTCTGGCAGAAATACAAGGTAACGCTGTATACAATAGGTTCTCATGGTCAGGTCCTTCCTCGAACCTCGAAGACCCTGTACATAGCAAAAGCTTTACGGATCGTTGGTTTGGATGCAAGTTATGATGAGATTAATTATGATAGAATAAGTTATGATGAGATAAGTTATGCTGGGATTATTTACACTGAGAGTAGTTTTTATTGTTTGTTTGGTTTGAAAAATTCAAGATATTATTCATAGTATAATTTATAAGAGTAAGATGCATATTTACTAAAATACCCTTCACCTTATTTATTTTTTTAATTTTCTTTGTAAGCTTTAATTATTCATTATTAAAAATAAATTTTCATTTTATTTAACGTATGTGTATACATTTTCATGATTGTGCCATGTGTTTTTCAAATTAAACTTTTCATATTATTTAACTTATAAAAAAAACTTCCATCTTATTTAGCTTAAAAATAAAGTTTCATCTTATTTAGCTTAAAAATAAGACTTCCATTTTAATTTTACTAAAAGTAAAAAAACATTATTAAAATAGTTGACATTTTAATTGATATGTAGATATAATTTTTAAGTGAGTCATAAACTATTTAATTTAAAATATAGAACTTAGTAGTGGAGTGAACATTTTAAGAGAAATCAAAATATAAATAAACATAAGTATTAGACAAATAAATTCAACTTAT
>JAABOM020000012.1:19234007-19248753 GCA_011800125.2 Solanum clarkiae | reverse complement strand
TATTTTAATGGTTTCCTAATTTTCCGTAAAATTAGGTGGCGACTCTGTGTCTTTCCGAATCTTGAGAATTGATTTTACTCAAATTAATTGAATAATAATTAATTCTCGATTTTCGAACTATTTTCAATTATTTTTTAAAAGAGTCGGTCATTTTTCGAGATAACAATATTTATCGTACAAAAATGTAAATATATAATATAAATAATTAATGAATATTACTACTTCACTTGTAATTGGTTAGGGATGGAAGAAGAGTAATATCCTAGTTAGAATTGAGGTCAAGAGTTAAGTCGAGTCTCGATTTTTAGCCTTGATTTTTGACTTTGACACAAAATTCAATTCTTGAATCTAACTTAAGGGTTGAGATCTGACCTCTCGATCTTTATCTTGATTCATAATTAATTTTCATTCTCAATCTAAGATTTGAGTCTCAATCTCGATCCTGATCAACTCTTAATGTCGATTTGAGATTTGATTCTTGACTCGAGGTGTAATTTTTGACATCAATATGAGAGTTGGCTCTTAAGTCGAGATAGGATCGCAAGTTAGAATTGAAGAGCCATTTAACGAATCAACGCGAGATTGACGGAGATTTTAAAAAGATGTTTGTTGTTACATTCATATGAACAAAGTAGAAAATATATAAATATGGTGCGTTTTATGGGACCCACAAAATTTCCCGCAAAACCCCAGCTTCTCTTGCTATTTCTCCCGGGAAAAAAAATCATTCCCCGAAAAAGAAAATATTTTTCCAATACAAAAAAAAAAAAACCCTGTTCATCATCAGCTTCTTCTTCTTCTTCATCTTCTAGGGTTTTCAAGAATCATCTATGGAGAACCCCAGCTCAAATTCCATGGAACCTCAAACACCATCTGATCCCAATTCCAATTTCAACCCCAAAACTCCATCTAAGACTGATAAAAATAATAATAATAATTTAATCCCGGGTTTCAATTCATACCATCCTTCTCCTTCTCGTTCAATCATCAGTGACCGTTTCATTCCTAGCAGAACTTCATCTAACTTTGCGCTTTTTGGGTTGCCCGTGTCACCTAAGTCTTCCAATACCGAGGATTCTAACAATGGGTATACTTCTATTCTACGTACTGCCTTATTTGGGCCTGATGCTGGGGATGTAGTGAATCCGGTCACACCGGAGAAGAATGTCCGTGGGAATGGGAGGAATTTGAAGAGACCCCATTGTAATATTTTTAGGTATAAGACGGAGACAAGACAACGTTTAGATTCTTTGTTGCCTTTTGAGTTTGATGAGCAGCTGCCCAGTGTTAGTACTAGCCCTGCTAAGGTTCCCCGGAAAGTTCCAAGATCGCCTTATAAGGTATTCCCCTTCGTCCCCATCCCAATTTAAGTGTTTTAGTTTGACTGGATACGGAGTTTAAGAAACGAAGGGAGAGTTTTCAATCTTGTGATCTTAAATTAATAATGCGGCTAGTTCTTTAAATCTCGTGGCTTTAAAATTTGTCAGGTGGGATGTTGGAATAGAAAATTTACTGAATCTAGAATGAGCAAACACTTGAATTGTAATCGAGGGAGTGATCGTCTTTGAGTTTTTTTGGATGATTATTGTTAGTAGGATTCTTGTGGGATTGTAAAGTGAGCTAAGGAGTAGAATTTGGGCATCTTAAGTTTGAGTTTCCGCTAGAACTCTTAAGTGCGAGCTCATGGTGGATTGTAGACTAGGAATGACACTTATTACTATATGTTAATCTCCTCAGCTGCATTGCACATTACCACCCTGTTCCCTCTTTTCTTGATGTGAGAAGGCTTATATTGGTGCTTGTGTGGGTTCTTGCTAGGTACTGGATGCACCTGCATTGCAAGATGATTTTTATCTAAACCTTGTGGACTGGTCTTCACAGAATGTGTTAGCTGTGGGACTGGGGAGCTGTGTATATTTATGGCATGCATCTAGTGGCAAGGTGAATCTTTTGGCTTCGTTATCTTTACTTTGATGGATAGTTGTGTAACTGTTTCTCGATTAATGAATTGTCTGGCCGATACATGTAATGTGATTATGTTGAATGCAACTGCAGGTAGTGAAGTTGTGTGACTTGGGAATTGATGATAATGTTACTTCAGTTGGGTGGGCACAACGAGGTACACATCTTGCTGTTGGAACAAGTAATGGGAAAGTTCAGGTCTGGTATGCGTATTTTGTTCATCTTGTTTCATGTTCTTATATGAAAGAGAAATGTTAATTGTAATGCAAGAATAACTAATGCAAGCATTACTAATGTACTCGATTTAGCATTATTCTTATACGCGCTACCAAACAATACCTCAGTTTTTCTATTTGGCATGAAAAATTATTTAGATCCTCTCTATTGGATGAAGAATATAGGATTATGTCATAGTACCTTCACTGGTTATGTGGTTAACTGATGTTTAGATCTCATTTGCTATAGTTATGGGATGCCTCTCACGGTAAGATGACAAGAACAATGGAGGGACATCATCTAAGAGTTGGTGCGTTAGCTTGGAGCTCCTCCCGGTTGTCTTCAGGAAGCCGGGACAAGAGTATTCTTCAGCGTGATATACGAGCTCAAGAAGATTATGTCAGTAAGCTAAGTGGTCACAAGTCAGAAGTGAGACTTCTTGCTTATTATTTAAGTCGTTTCTGTCAGATTTTTTGTTTTACTTCTGGTTGTATCTTGATAGCAATTACTTCTTTTCAGGTTTGTGGGCTCAAATGGTCTCCTGATAACCGTGAATTAGCTTCTGGTGGAAATGATAACAGAGTATGTGGTTAATTACCAGAATCAAGTTGTTCTTATCACGATATTTGCTAGCCAAGTTGTGCAGACTCTTCATTTTTGATGCCGCACCTGTATCAGATTCTCAGAAAATACACTACTTTTTGGAAATCCGACATGCACCCGCTGACATTTTTGAAGAGTCTGAGCAACATAGCTTTGCTAGATGCTATTCTTCTTTCCCTTAAGCTCTTGGTTGTAGTTTCTCATATAAATCTTTCATGACCAGCTTTTCATATGGAACAACCATTCAACACAACCTATATTGAAATACTGTGAGCATACGGCTGCTGTAAAGGCGATTGCGTGGTCCCCCCATCTTCACGGGCTTCTAGCATCTGGTGGCGGCACAGCTGATCGATGCATACGATTCTGGAACACAACAACTAATACACACCTTAGCTGCATGGACACTGGCAGTCAGGTATTTCCCTACAATTATATATATCAAAATACCTCTTTTAGATTTTTGCCTGTCTAGATCATGCTTTGGTTATTAAATAAAGGCAAAATGATCTAGTAGATCTTTATACTTGACCCGGATTGTAAATTGGAACCTTCTACTCAACTAAGTTTCAACTAGACACTTAAACTTGAACGAGATAGAAATTTTAAACCCTTCTATCAGCATGTGTTCCTCACTCGATCTAACATGGATGACACATCATATCCACGTCAAAGCCACATCATGTTTATCTCATTAATTTAAGGAAAAATTACAAAATTACTAATATTTAATGGTTATTATATACTTTAGCTATAGTTTTAGTTAATTGTTGAATGCGGCTACAGTTTGGTTAATATTGCCAGAATTTGTGTAATTCGGCTAAGTTGCTCATACTCGGGTGTGGGTGTACGATACGGGTGCGGATATAGAGGTCGGATCCTTCATGATCTAATTTTTAAGATTTGGGGATATGTATCCGTGTATGGATACGGGTGCGGCAATTCCTAAAAGATAATAAAAAATATCTAAAAATAGAGTGATAAAATCAAAATTATAAGATATTATGTGGAGAACTTAAAGAAAATCCTGGAAGGAGATTAAAGAAAAATGCGTGATATAGAAATTTCTATATAAAAGGTATTCTATTTTCTTCAATTCACCTTACCTTTTGTATTGATTATAGAAATCGTTAAAACCGTTCAAACTTTCCCCATCGATTTTGGTCAATGTACCCGAAATCGGTTGACCAAATCAGACATGGATCCCTTACCCACACCTACACCTTCACCCATGTCGTGTCGACATGGGTGCGACACCAAAAGTGAAGAGCTCGAGCAACTTAGTAAATTCGGTTCCTAATTATATAAATTTGGAATTTGTATATGTTTACGCTAGCTATTTGTATATAATTTAGTGATGCATTTGATTTTATAAGTTATGAACTGTTAGCTATTTGTATACAATTTGTTGATACATTTTATTTTTATAAGTTATGAAAGATTCATAATTATATATATGGAATTTGTATATACTTACCCTACTTGTATATTGGCAAACGAAATATACAAATAGAAATACCTAGAGCAAACAAAATTATAGTTACAAAGCGTAATTAGACAAATTGTAGCTAAGCAGCATACTGCAGTACTTTCTTTTTGCTATTTATGAGATCTGCTCTTAATTTAATGGTCACAGTGATATTTTATACGTTTATTTTAATAAATAAATAAGTACTTTAAAAAAATGATTTTCACCTTGTTCTTCTCCACCTTTCAAGGTTTTAAACCATACTCTAAGAACCCTAACCCAAAAGCAAGTCCTTTAATAATCCCATTTGTGCTTATAATTTCATGATTTAATCAAAGCTGATATTAACATCAATAGAAGAAAGCAGAAAGCTTGAGATTGAAAGAAAAATTTGAACTTGAAAGAAAAAAGATCAAGAAATAGTAAAAATTCCAAAGCTGTATCTACAATTTAAAAAGAGGGATAAAAATTGTTCTTTGTCTTTTTAAACATTTTGCTTCTGAAAAGATAAAAAAAGTTAATTAGTAGCAGCAATAATACAAACCCATTTCTGATACGAGCTTTCAATTTGGAGAAGTTTTTTTGTCCCTTTCATTTCTAATTATCTTTGTTATTGGGGTTTTGATGAATCTCTAGTTTACATTTGAAAAATGAGGAAAAGTGAGATTACAAGAAAAAATAATTGTTTACGATATAGCAGGTGGGGAAAGGTCTGCTATTCTCCAAAAAGGGTGGGTAGGTTTTGAAGAAGAAAGGGGGTTTCTTTTTCTTTTTTCTTTTTTTGCTGTTTGTCTTTTATGTAGATTATTTTTTGTTTACTTTTTCTTACATTTTTAAATCAATCCACGTTCTTATTTAGCGTGTATAACACATATTTTTCTAACTCCACTAAATTAATGCCACATATGCCCACTAAATGGTCAAAGGGGCTTAAAATTTCTATTATTATTTTTTCTGAATTGAAGTGTTTAGTTGAAACTTTGTGGAGTAGAAGGGTTCAATTTACAATCCGAGTCAAGTATAAGGGTCTACCATACCATTTTGCCTTAAATAAATGTAAATTTTATCTATGATGTCTAAGTTATGTGATCAGAAGAACAATCTTGCCCTTCAACTTCCTTTCTGATTATTCCATGGCATTTGTATTAGAAGATTGTTTGAATTTTGATTTTTTGAAGAACAAAGTGTGCCAGTAAAGTCTACTATATTCCCTTGGATAGGGTAATTCTGGTTTTCTCGAGAATTTATTCACCTCCATGTGCGAAATTTGTTTATATCTTACACATCCTCACACACGTACATACATCCTGTCAGCTTGTGTGCACTTCAACTTATTCATTGGGCAACTCATTCATCCCGTAGCACAGGTTGCCAAGTTAATGCTGTTTACTAAGGTTAGAGCAAGTGGTCTCACCTTTTTTCTTACGAGAGAGGTGTTCTCTCAATTTGTTTTTCAAACATTGTTATTGGACTAATCAAACCATCATGTTTCCTCTATAACCTCCCCGCCCATCCTCGTTCTGTCTCTTTGTTGATCTCAAATTTCCTGCTCTGCGGCCTTTCGCAAGAATCAATTTTGTTTGGCACTAGACAAACAGCTCTATAATTGTGTTCTTCATAGTATAGGCCCTCCTACAGGTATAACATTAAAGACATATCTATCTATTCTGTTGATTGAAGGGGCACCAAATATGGTACTAAGATGGACTAATTCATTTGATATTGTGACAGGTTTGCAATCTTGTGTGGTCGATGAACGCAAATGAATTAGTCAGCACACATGGTTACTCGGAAAACCAAATAATACTTTGGAGGTATCCTACAATGAACAAGGTATTTCTCCCAAGTTTTCGAAATGTTACTCTGCAGCCAAAAAGTCTATGAACCTATGCCTATTTTTTGAAATATCATGTTGTACTAGCTTCATTATATGTTTTTCTTTCCTTTATTACCGCAGATAGCTACTCTGACTGGCCATACGTATAGAGTCTTATATCTTGCGATATCTCCAGACGGACAGGTTGCTAAACATAACTAGTTAAATATTTCTATGTACTCGTCAGTTAGCAGCAGCTTTATTTTCTCTGTTATGTTTCAAACTGGTTTGCAGATGATTGTGACCGGAGCAGGAGATGAAACACTTCGGTTCTGGAATGTCTTCCCTTCTCCTAAATCCAAGGTAAAGCATCTGTAAAACAATAGTCAACTTTTTGGTACCTGCATATACGACATCTGACATGTGAATGAAATTGGCTAATACAGAACACCGAGTCTGAAATTGGGGCGTCTTCTCTCGGCAGAACACAGATTAGGTGACTCCATTTTTGACTACCCCTTAAAGTTGTTTTCTCCTGAAGCACAAGCAGTGAAGAGGAGCAATACTCGTAACGGACGTTAGACTTAGAGTGAATACATCAAAAGTTTATAGTTGGAGATGTTATTGACATCTCGAGAGGGGGACATCTAACTCTTGTAAATAAGGTTTTTCTTTAATTTTCTGCTTCCTCCATTGCTCTTCTAAATATATGAGAATTCTACCTAATATAACTTATTTTTTGCAAGAGCTCATCTAATTTTTGAATCATATTATGTACAAAAAATAAATAAAAAAACTTCCTCTTCCTTATTATTGGACTTGGTTATAATTTTCTGTAAAAATTTACATGTAAATATTAATTTTTGAGGGTTATCAAATGATACATAGTGCGATACAGTTAAAACAAGGTATTGTTGGATACAGGTAAACTTCTCAACGGATTCTTTATCATCTCTTTTTTTTTTTTTCGTTTCATTTAGTTGGTCTATGTTATAGTGTTATAGGATAATCAAATGATTAGAAATTCTTTATTTTTTCAATCGAATCGCTCTTTTGACTTCGGAAAAAACTTTCTTTATCAATGTTTTTTCTACAGACATCTCCATAATCGAAAATGATAATAGTTAGGATTCATTAAAAAAATCGAGAACCCACTCATGGGACAAGAAACCCTTCCCGCATCAGGCACTAAACTAATAAATTTTTAATGTTTAATTAGATCGGGAATCATTCAACCTGATAACCAAGGGACACTTGAATTATTTACATTTAGAATAAAGAATTACTAGTCTCTTTTTCTGAATTTTAGATTGTCCTTAGATTTTTGTTTGTGGGGAAGCAACATGTGCAAGATCCTTGACATGGCTGTGGTAAATCCAACTTGCCATTGCTTGTGTTATCCATTTGGGACTCACTAGATGTAATAGAAGATGCTTCTTTTAATGGACCCCAACAATCCACTTTGTTGAACTCTGGTATGTTTGAGTGAAAATAAACCCAAACCAAAGCTTCTTGCAACTCGGGGTAGTTTCTAAGCAAATTCCCATCTCCATGAACAAATGCCTCCAAAACCTAGTACATATTCAAAAAATATAGTGTAAGTTACTTGTACAGATAACATAAATGCTTCAACTTTGAGCGTGCATAAGTAAGCACGTGAACTAGTATAAAGTTAAACAAGTAAACATACATGTCTAATGTGGCATAAGATACTTAGGATAGGATACATGTGTCTCCTTGTTCAACTTTATACAAATTTAAATGTTGAAATATCGGTTAAGGACAAGTTAAAGGGCACATTTATTATATCAGAATTGCTATGAAAACTTACGACGGGGAGTTCCTTGCAGAAAATATAGTATCTGAGCCTAGCAACAAAGTCTAACAAGAAATGATCTCCACTAATGTGACAATGAACATGAAGGGACATCTTCCCTTTAACTTTCTTCCATTCTGCAACCACTTCATCCCTTTGCAATCTATTATACCATCCTTGTAACTGCACATTAAACATCCAAATTATTTCTTAACTTATCATAGCAATTCCAAATTTAACACTAACAAGAAAAAAAATTGATCAAGTAGTACTTTTAGCCACCACTAAAAGTAGATTGTCAACACCACACCTCTTGGGATGCAACCCTTTCTTGGACTTAGCTAATGCGAGATGCTTTGTGCATCACCCAAGGGTGGTCAGATGAACACCCTTCGTATATATAGGTTAAATATAGACATTTGACATATATCAATTGTTGAACACCCTTGATACAAAAATCACGCACCCATGTTCTAAAAATATGAATACCCGACACTGAATTGACTAAAGTTGAGACCACAATTGTTAAAATCTTGTAGAAACTATTAAGAAGCGAGTCTTGTCCTGTTTTTCCTCTGTCCTGTTTGAAAGCTGAACAGGCTAGTATTGAAAGGGAAAATACAAAATAATCCTTATAATGTACTTCTAATACATGAAGATGAAACACGATTAGGGGCAGATCTACATTATCACATGTAGATCAGTAACTTTTGTCCAGATAATATATAATGTATTAGCAAATTCACTAATATCTATAAATATTTGACTGTGAACTCACGTATTATTATATGGACGACGTTAATGAAGGGAAATTACCTGAGAGTTATTGATGGTTTGAGAGACAGCAAGAGTGAGATTACAAGTAATATCACTATGTGTAAGTGTATATGTTCTTGGAAGCATTCCTGGATGTTTTTTCTCATCTACACCTAAAAAAAGAACCTTCAACTTTGATGCTTCAAATATTGATGGTCCAAATAATCTTGCCACCTGAGATCATCAACAACATACATTAATACAAATAATTAAGGAGATAACTACTAAAAACACCCTCGAACTTGACATGAATTAATTATTAGTTTCGTCCTAAACTATTAGTAGATTTAAAAACACGTCTCAACTTGACGAATTAAGCTTAAATATACCCCTTCTGTTTCATACACAAAAATGTGTCATTCACGCTCTACACATGGGTTAAAAACACCCTCAACTCGGCAAATTAAGCTTAAATACACCCCTCAACTTGCACCCATATTCCTCCACTACAAATAATCAGGAATTAATGACAGACAACTTCTGTAGCTAAACAAGCAAACTCTATCTATGAATTAGCGATAGATTATAAAAAAAATTATGTTAGGTACGAGCGATTACCGGAAGCATGGATTGGCTCTTCTTGGAGTGTCCTCTTCTTGTTGTGTAGACAAAAAGAGAGTTTTCCTTTTCAAGTGATGGAAAAAAGGAAGTTGTCAAAGTACTCATATCTAGAAATCAAGAAAAGATGATGGATTAAAATTATAATCTACTTCTTTGTAAAGCTCCAAAGATGTAGGGGAAATCTAAAGTTGAGATGAAATTATATATTATATAGTTTTATAGGAGGTAGGTGTTATAGGAATTTTGGTTTTTCATTTTACGTGGTCGGCTTTGCTTTTAAGTTTGTATATTGACTTTCTAAAGTCCAATTATAAGATTGATATTCATACGTGTATTGATGTAGAAAATGATTAAAACCGTAAAAACAAAAATGGAGGAATATCTCATTATAGTGACAACATTTATTTGAAATAAACATGTACTTTTAGTATAGTGTACGAATAAAAATAAGTAATTGTTGCTTCTAAGCTTTGTGGTAGGGGTAAGTGCACGGCTAACCATAAGCACGTGGGCGGTTTACTAGTGGACAAACTAGTTTCCTTATTTGACCATACGTCGACACGGAATCTTTTTAATATTAATAGTTTATATTTAATTAAAAATAATAAATTTATTTAAATTTATCGCTTATTAGATCGCATGAATTTAATATAACCAATAAATATATTATTTGTGTATAATAATTTACCACTCATTGCTCTTTCGGGGTGGAGCACTGACTAATTAAATATCATGTCTCGAGCCTACATCCTGGACGTGACCAACACTTGGAAATCATTTTTGTTACCAAGCGAACCACTTGGTCTGACTAACTTACTACACTAATATCATAATGAATTAGAATGGGCTCAAAATTCATGAACTCAAACATACAATAATAATATATATAACTTGACTCTAAACTTTCAAATAACTCCTATGAAATAACCTAAACAATATCTTTCTAGTCTATGAAACCTCTAAAGTACTGACTCTGAACTAGACACAAAAATAGGCTCACGGCTACCTCAATTAAAATAAATATAAGGAAATAAAGACTCCTCAGATCCTCTGGATGCAAAGAACCCTCACCGATGGTTGATGGGGACTGTCTTACCAAACATATGTTAACATGAGTACCTGAATCTGTATCATAAAATGATGCAGTGTCAAAGGTGTCAGTACATAGAATGTACGGTATGTAAGATGACTAAAAAGTACTAAGAATAGGATACTCAACTTTAGATCTGACTCTGAGATAACTTTATTGATAAAAATATGTCATGCAAGTAGAACATATGCTTTAAACGTGTTTAAAGTGCAACTCAATATAAAAGAAATATTTACTTTAGCAAATTAATAAGCAAAATTACCAAATATATAAAAATATGATATTCAAATGCTTAGCTCTTGAAATAGCTCAACTCAATTAAAGATGCAACATAATAAAAAGAAATACTTTAATAACAAAAATAATAAATCTTAATGCATAAACTAATAAACTTTACTTTTTGAGAAAGTTCTCTAACCGACAACCATCACTATGAGGTCATGATGATACAATGTCTTGCCCACGCTGCCAGAGCCATCCTATACTTTGTCAGGGTAAGGGACGAAAACTAGGGGAGTGAATCCATCTCAAAACTGGGTCATCTCAGTTGCAATGAGGAATTGCACTTTTGGTACAATCTTATCCTACGTCGGCTACATATTTTATGAATTCAAGTTATATTACTCTCACTCATAACGGTGCTCAATACTACTCCTAAAATAATTTTTATAATGCTCATAACTTTAAGAGTAAGAGTTCTGAAAATGCCTTTTTAATCTTTTGCGACTTAGCCAAACTTTAGCTTTTCTTAAATTTTTTCTCAACTAGTTGTCTCTTTTCTTTGACTAAAAAGTGTATCAATGCAAGTGTCTCAAAAACAAATTTTGATTACTCAGTTATGTTGTAAATACAAAAGTTATAAGTACTTGTTAAAATCAACTCAAAACTATGAATATAATGATTTTCATGAAATATCTAGGGTTCTTACAAACAGAGGCGAAACTAGGAATTCAGGAACATGGGCGCACCATTACTTTATTTCTAAAAAAGGAAAAAAATCGTGTTGTTGGCTACGATCAAACCCCCAACCTTAATGCTAGAAAAAAAAAAAACCCCTTAGACCAGTGAACCAACTAATTATTTTTGGAATGGATTCTTTTAGCTAATATTTAATGCTCTCTCCATCTCATATTACTTGAATTTTTGAAACTTTTTTCAAGGTTCAAAATATTTAAATTGTTCAAAGTTCAAAGTAAATGTTTTAAATCTTTTTCATATTCGCCCTTTCATTTATTGAATTTTTATATTTGTAAGATATAAATTACATTATGTATTTATGATTTTACAAAGGGCAATAGTGGAAAGTATAGTGTAAATTTTGTCTTTGAATGTTTTTCTTAATGTGTGTGTATTACTTCACAAATTCAATTATTTTGAGATGGAGGGAGTATATTCTTTAAGAATTAAACAAATATTATATTAAATTGACAACTATATTTCAACAATTTTACCAAGGCTATTACCAATCAAATAAAAAAATCAAATTTGTCATCAAATATTCATAAAAAAAACTAACATATATATTGTATAAACAATTTTACCAACACTATTATCAGTCAAATAAAAAACTCAACATTGTCATAAAAAAATCAACCAAAATACTGTCATCATATTTATTGTTATCAACAATTTTCCCAAAACCAATATTGCCATAAAAAATTAACCAAAATACTGAGAACATATATATTGTAAACAACAATTTTATCAACATTAACACCAAAATCGTCCACTTTTGTTTAGCATATAATGTTCTTGTCTTTGGGGCATTTTTCGATGTATGAGAGAGATAAAGAACATTAATTAATATCACTTTTTTGTTCTTTTTTTTTTTTGAAGTTTTCCATGCATGAGAGAGAGACAAAGTGCATTAATTAAGATCTTTTATTATCTTTTTTTCTTTGTTTCATTTTTTTGTTTTTTTGTTTTTTGGGGTGTTTTCCCCTGTATGTATATTTTTGTTAAAAGAATATTAACATTTGATTGTAAATAAAGTTTGTTGCTACATTTATACAATTTAGTCTCTTAAATTATATAGAGATATTTGTTTTCTCTGTAGTTATAAAATATTTTATTGATGGTAAAATAAAATTTTTAAAATAATCAAAATTTTACTAAATGCAAAAATGAATCATTCCTTTTGGAATTAACAAGAATAAAAAGGAAAAATGATTAATATATATAACAATTTATGTATAATTAAATGTTAATCAATTGCTCCTTTTTAGGCTTTCACAAGAATACCAATATTAACATAATACACTTTAATCAAAGTAAACACACGAAAGAAACGTGATAGTTAAATAGTGCAATTCGATTCGAAATATCTTTTTTTATTTGTTTGGATCAATAAATTTCAAATACTGAATATCAGAAAAAAGGACACATGATTTTTAGATGGTCCTAACTATTGTCAAGTCCCTCATCAGGACACATGGGTAAAGTTGAGAGCACATGGGTAACTATTGTTTGATTTTACTAATGCTTTTTTAATTCGCTGAAATTATGTAAGTTTGAGGTATTACTATTTCTTTAACAAGTATATTCGTATTATATTCTAGGAGAAAATAATTCATAATCTCTAATATAATGAGTGAATTGAACTCCTTAACGGCACATAGTAAATTTTGTATACTCAAATATTTTTGTCTTTCCTTACCT
Organism: Solanum clarkiae; assembly: GCA_011800125.2. Classification (NCBI taxonomy): domain Eukaryota; kingdom Viridiplantae; phylum Streptophyta; class Magnoliopsida; order Solanales; family Solanaceae; genus Solanum; species Solanum clarkiae. Next base: position 19,235,747 of record JAABOM020000012.1, on the reverse strand, counting down.
ATTCTATTTTAATTTCTGATTTTGGAAACTTGCAAGAAATTTTGTTGTTTTATTTTTGTGAAAGTTTTTTTGTTTTATAAAAGTTTTGTAATAAAAAGTTTTTGTGATATAAAAGTTTTCTAAATACTCTTGAGATAATATTTTTTGCTTACTTATCAAAGACATAAAGTTAATGACTGTCACAATAATATTTTCTTGTATAATTATACTCAATATTTTGCATATATAGTAACATCATGTTTATCTTGGAGATATTTATGTTAATATTTTAAAATTAAATTTTTTAAATTAAAATATCATAAAGTAGTACAGTATCAACGACAAACTTAGTTGGAAAGTGATGCAACTAAACATTAATTCACCACAAAAAATTTAAGTATATGATGCACGCCTTATGCGTGAGAAATTATTGCATGGCCGAAATTATTTGATTGAATTGATATTTTGTTTCTAATTTATACCCATATGTTTTAGATTATTTTGAGAGAAATATTTCAATTTTTAAAAAAATTTAATTTATATTCATGTATTTTAAAAATTATTAGAAATATTTATAAGTTTATATTAACATTTTATAATGAACATGTTTCTTGAAAAGTCATGATAACTAATACAATTAATATGAATTTGAAAAATATAAATATCTACAAGATAATATTATATACTATTGTAATATATGTAAATATCAATATTATATAATATTGTTATATATGTAAATATCTTGACGATAATCATATAGGAAAATGATCTTGTTGGACATAAAATTTATGTAAAATTAAATAAATTTTGATGATAACACTCGAATTAAATAGAGATATAAATAAGTAAACTAAATAGAAATATTAACTTATAACATTTATATATGATGGTTTAAATAAGCTTTGAATTTAGGTTACTCTTGTAATCTACTCATTTTTATTATTGTGCTTCATTTTTAGTTTTAAATTTTTTATTTGAATTACAGATCAGTTTAATTCACATTTCTCAAACTTCATGAATCGACGAGCTTACTAGGGTTGGAATTAAAAAAAATCTTATTTTTAAATAATTTTTAAAATTTTTAGTGCAACCTTATCAAATCACAGATCAGATTGCACTGGCCCAATGAGCCTATCTATATTGATGTCTTTCAACTTTATGCGAAAAATGTTAATGAAGAAATATATAATTTGTCTTAGGTGCCATCTGAACATAAATATTGTTGAATTTTTTTTAAAAAAAATTAAATTATATAATTTATCATTACTTGATAAATATATTTGACAAACATTACAAGTTATTAAAAAAATAGAATTTATGTCATATTTAATTTTAGTATTTGAGAATTTTAAAAAATTTAAAATTACTCCAAACTTTTACATTTTATAAAATCCACATCGTTATAATTTTGGACTAATTTCCAGTCCTAGTACAAAAATTAATACCTTTTGTATACATATTTCATATAATTTTTATCTGATCTTATTTTTCAAAATCACTTCCAATCACAAGCAGTAATAATATTTTTTTTTAGACAAATCAATGGTATTTTTCATTTTTTTCCTTTCTATTTTTTCATATTTTAAAAATTAAAATTAAAATTTTAACAAAATTATTTTACAGGATGGTTGTTATGCCGAAAATTTACCGGCTTAAAAATAAAATTGAAAATCATTTGAAAATAAAAAATTGTTCGAAAATCGAGAATCAATCTAAACTCAATTAATTTGAGCAAAATTAATTCTTGAAATTCGAAAAGAC
>JAABOM020000012.1:19214534-19233907 GCA_011800125.2 Solanum clarkiae | reverse complement strand
TCTTGCTTTAAACTCAAGAAAAGTATTAGTATAAGTATTTTATGAATAGTGAAGCATGAAACCTATGATTTTAGACAATTTTGAGAAAAGTTAAGGGAATGTTAAGTTGGGCTAAGTCCCAAAGAGAAGAAAATAATACTTTGAGCAAGAATATTCTTTTTAAGTATGAGCATATAATTAATAATTTTGGGAGTAGTATTGAGCACCGATATGAGTGAGAGTGATAGTAGCTTGAACTCATAAACTACGTAGCCAGCGAAAGATAGGATTGTACCAAGTTACAACTCCTCACTCGCCACTGGGATGACCCAGTTTTGGGATGGATCCACTCCCCTAGTTTTTGTTCCTTACCCTGGCAAAGTATGGGACAGCTCTGGCAGCGTGGGCAAGACACTGTATCATCATGAAGTTCATAGTGATGGTTGTCGGTTAGAGAAACTCCCCAAAAAGTAAAGTTTATTATTTTACACACTGAGATTTATTATTTCTTTATTAAAGTATTTCTTTTTATTATGTTGCATATTTAATTGAGTTGAGTTATTTGCAAGCTAAGCATTTGAGTATCATATTTTTATATATTTAGTTGTGCTCATTAATGCATTAAAGACAATAATTCTTTTATATTAAGTTTCACTTTCAAACAAGTTCAAAAACATATATTTGGTTTCGTCCAGTCATTAATAACTTGATTGATATACCTTTGTCAATCAAGTTATCTCAAAGTTCAATTTTAAAATGAGTATCCTGTTCTTAATACTTTTTGGGCATCTTACATACCGTACATTTCACGTACTGACGCCATTCCGTGCTGCATCGTTTCATGATGTAGGTACAAGTTTTAGAGATTCTCAGCAAGCACCTCGTTGAAGATCTATTCAGTCACAGATAGTGATGATACCTCCTTACTTTCGGAGGAATCCTTTTACTTTAGTTCATTCTTTTTTTATTATCTTGAACTAGCCTTGAGCATGTCTTGACACCTTCTTATGAGTTGATAGAGGCTTCATAGACTGAGTTAGATATAAAATAGTATAGTATGTCTTACTTTCAGAGTCAATTTTGAAAAACTATCATTATTTATTTCAATGAAAATATTGAGTTATTTTAATACAAGATATAAAATTATTTTACATGAGAATTTGCATGCCAACTTGAGTACTTTCTTTTGTTTTATTAAATCTTCCACTAATTGAATAAGTGAGTTGAGCCAAGTGGTTCGCTTGGGAACCAACAATGGTTTCTGAGTGTCGACCACATTCAGGGTGTAGACTCGGGACGTGACATTCTATATATGTACATGCTCTCTCAGTCATGAATTTTTATGTTATTTTTTCTTATTCTCGAAATTTAAATTATATAATGTATTTTTTTCATTTAAAACCTTTCAAGATGTATACTTACTAACGAGGAGTGTATGTATATAGGTAGGTGCTCATGATTGCGTTTTCGTTTTTGATTTCATGAAAACTGTGTCAAAACTTATTAGTTATTTGTGAAGATTATTAATGTTCTTTTCGTTATATTATCTTATTGGAGAATATTTGATGAATTTAAGTATTTATAAAATTATAAAATTATTGAGAGAAGAAGAAGAGAACAAATTAATTTTATACCCTTTTCATGTTTTATATTAGTATTCATTGCTTCTTTTACACGTTCTTTAAGAAATTATAAATAAAAAATCATTCCTAATAATGTTGTTAATTGACAAGTAATTTTAGATAAATATTTTTAGTAATATATTCCCACCTTTCGTATTTAGAATTTTAATTTGACTTGACACATTTATCAAGAAAATAATTATTGGTATAGTAAGTTTACCATTTTAGCTCTATTAATTGATAAGGTTCCAGCATATTTACTCATTATATTTTCAAAGACATTAACTCAATAATAATAAATTAAGGGTATAATAGGAAAATAATTACTCTACCTTGATTTATCAAAAATAACAAATAAAATAAAAATTTTAATATTCAAAATTATAAGAAAAATATTATTGATTGTAACTTTTTTCATATCAAGATGACCAAACAAAAAAAAAAAATCTTAAAATGCAGTTGCAGAGATTCAAAATCTAAAAGAGTAAGTACAAGAACTAGCTAAAAGGAGTTCGACACACTTTAATATACCTATAATTTATTGTGTCAATTTCTTACCAAACAAGCACAATATATTTTAAAATATTCATAATACATTTATATTGCATGCATAATTAACTCCTAATACAAGTGCAGATTTATCATAGTATTGTTATATATGGATATAAATGATAATAAATAAAAAATATCACTAAAATTAATAATTATTTATTAAAAAATACTTTCCCAAGTAATTTTTCCTAAAATAAAATTAAACTTACAGAATAATGTGAAGTTTCGAATTTCTTGAACCAACTATTCTTTTGTAAGTTCATTACTTTATCTAACTGCAACACCCCGTAAAATTATCGAAACACTCCTAGAACGTAATCGTGTGCATAACGTGTCTTTCAAAGCTTCAACGGGAAATCCGAGATCGAATTTGCGATCAGAGCGAAAAATCGAGTAAGAAAACGACCTCGACCCAATTTTAAAACAACCGGATCAAAAAAATAATTTTTGCAAGTTTAACCGAAAACAGTGTCGATCCACGACCCTAGCGCGACACGCACGGGGTGTGGAGTGACATTTGTAATTTTTTTTAAAAATTTTACGGGAAGTTAAAATTTTTTCGAAAAAAAATGGAGAAAAATACATTGGTCCCCTGGCGCATCACAGACTAGTGCATTCTTAGTAACGTTCCTCTTTTAAAGTTCGAGAAAGGCATTTTGGGTATTCCCAACCTATTTTAATATCCCAAAACGTGTTTTAACTCCTTTAATTCGTATGAATGGTTTCAAAAACCCATATTCTCCTAGTTCTAAATACGTGAAAGTTTCTGAGAAAGGAAGCAAGAAAGAGCCTAGGGATTTCTAAGTTCGAGTCAAATTCATTGAAGAAACTTGATAATTCTTCACTTCAGGTATGTAAAAGCTACCCAAAACATGAAATTGTTCTCCCATGTGCCCCTTGATTGATCTAGGTTGAATAGTTGAAAGGTGATGAGTCTTGTCTGCGAATTCTTGAATATTATCTTGAAAATTATCTTAAATTTCCTATGTATTTTCTTAAATTGATGATCATCATAACTTGAATTAACTGTTTTCGTGTATTATTGTATGATTATGTATGTACCCTATATGATTTCCTTATTAAAGACTTCAAGAATGAACTTAGGGGTAATGTCTAGAGCCTTTACTGTCTAGGTGTATTGATTGCTATGGTCCGAGTCCTGATATGCATGTATTGATGACTGAAGTTGATAAAATTAGTGTCCTTAGAGTCTAAACGAGATTGAAATAAAGTTTGAAAGAATGATCCTACTCTTTGAGCTGATAAATGATGAGATAAGTTGAGGTATATTACCCGTAGAGGCTAGGTGATGGAAATTCTTGATTGATTGACAATCTATGAGCAAATCGAGTCACGGGAGGAGTATTGAGCATCGAAATGGGTAAGTGATTCTCACTTGCACCCATTAACTACGTGGCCAGCGTAGAAAAGGATTGGACCATGAAAGTGGATGTTTCCTTTGTCTCGCAAAGGACTTGACAGATTTATGGATCCACTGATAGACTCGTCCTTTACCCCCGCAAGGTACTAAAAGGATGTAGCAACGACATCTCTTCATTGTATCATCACTGCCTCATAGGTGATGGTTGTTAGTTAAAGAAACTCTTAGATAGGTTCCATAATGATAGTACTCTGATATTGATGTAATAGTATGAGTCTTGATTGATGGTGATGTGATAGAATCCTATTCCTTATCCTGAGTTAAGATTGAGTAATCGATGAGTTGATGCCATATAATATTGTCTTGCCTATATTGTTTACTTTAGTCCGTTTTACATACAGTATATTCCATGTACTAACGTCCTATCACGCCCCGGAAAGATACCGTAGACGTAACTGATACTCGAAGACTATTGTTAGCCTCCAAGCGAACTACCTAGTCTCATTACATTCGTTCAATCAACTCATATGCAAAAGATATAAAGAGGATAATAAACTATTAGTGGGTTATCACAATCACTATCACATAAAGTACGAATATAAGTAATTCAATAGAAATGAGGAGTGGGAAGAATGTCAATCCCGACCTCAACTGTCAACTGTCTATGTCTACGAAGCTCTATCACTATCATTTGAGAAGGTACCATGACAAGTCATGGCTACCATAATCCAGTAAAATAACTCAAAGAAATGAGGAAATAAATATGTCTTTCGAAAGCAAGGTAGGACTCACCAAATCTCTGTGGGGAACCCGTGAACCTCAATGATTAGCCTGCTGAAGTCCTCTGTCTACAGAATCTGCATCATAAAATGATTCAGCGCCAAAGAAGCGTTAGTACGTGGAATGTACTGCATGTAAAATGGGCTAAAGTGAAGAATATATATGACATTAGTTCATCAATCGCTCATCCTCAACTCAAAGTAAAGGACAGGACTCTATCACCTTACCATCCATCAAGACATCACAAAATCACATCAACCTCAGAGTGCTATTAACAAGGAACCTATCTGAAAGTTTCTATAACCGGCAACCACCACTTATGAGGCAGTGATGATGCAACAAAGAGATGTCATTGCCACATCCGTCCAGTACCTTGCCGGAATAAAGGACGAGTCTGTCGGGGATCCTAAAAAAGTCTGTCAAGTCCTTTGCGGGACAAAGGACACATCCGTGTTCACGGTCCAATCCTCACCTACACTGACCATGTAATTAATAAGTGCGAGTGGGACTCACTCTTACCCATTTCGATGCTAATACTCCTCACAGAACTCGATATGCTCATAAGTCTATCAATGTCAGGCTGGTTATACAACCAACCCCTCTCTCAGGCAGGGAAATCATCTTATCTATTATTCTATCAACTCAAGAAATCGATTCTTCTTTCAAACTCTCTCTCTATCTCATTTAAAGCTCAAGAATATCAACTTCATCTACATCAGCCATCACAATACTCACCTCAAGACTCAACCACAGAAATTAACACATCCATATACAGTTAAGGCTCTAAACATCACCTAAGTTTATTATTGTTGTCTTAAACAGGAAAAATTATATAGAATGAGCATAAAATCAGTCAATAATACTTGAAATCAGTAATTTAAGTATGATGATCATCAAATTGAAATAATACGTAAGAATTAAAGATAAATATCAAGAAATCTTCAAGAACTCAACCCATAACCTATCAACTATCAGCTACCAAACTTATCTATACATTGGGACACATAGAAGAACAATTCCATGTTTTGGGTAGCCTTTACATACTTGGAGTGAAGAATCACCAAGTGTTCTTCAAAGGATTGAGACCTCACTTGAAACCCTCAACTCTTTCTTCTTCTCCTCTCTCAGAAAGCACGTTTATACTTAAGAAAATATGGGTTCTTGAAACCCTTCGCGTGAATTAAAGGGGTTAAAACATGCTTTGGGACTTAAAAATGGGTTCGAAATATCCAAAATATCCTTTCTGTAATTAAAAGAAAAATTTATAAAAACTGATGTATTGGTCCGCGTCATACCAGGGGTGCATACAAGTACATTTTTGCCCTTTTCCAAAAATTTCAATTCCTGTCGAAAAATTTTTTAAAAAAAAGAGAAATGTTGCTCCCCGCCCCCTCCGCGTCGCGCCAGGGGCACAGACAAACACCGTTTCGCCATTAATTAGCGAAAATTATTTTTCGACCTAGTTGCCCTTAAATTGAGTTGAAACCATTTTCCGACTTGATTTTCTACTCTGATCATAAATTCGATCTCGAATTTTCAATCGGAGCTTTGGAAGACGCGTTGCACGCACAATTCATTTTAGGGACGTTTCGATAATTCATGGGGTGTTACACACCCCTTTGGCGTTGCATCATTTTATGATGCAGATTCAGTAGACAGAGGATTTCAACAGACAAATTGTTGAGGTTCACAGATTTTCAGACAAACACTTGGTGAGTCCTCTCCTACATTCGAATGATGTCTTTATTTCCCTTTTCTATTGTTTTGAGTTATTTTGTTGGATTGTGGTAGCCATGGCCTATCATGGTACCTTCTTAGATAGCAGTTATAGAGGCTTCATAGACGTAGATGTATGATAGTTGATGTTGGGGTTCTTCCCCCCCCCCCCCCTCTTTTCCTTCTTTATACTGAGATTGTTTCTTTAATCTTACTTCATATGATGGGCATAGTAATAAGTCTTATAGTCCGCTGATAGCTTCTCTTAATTTCTTGAATGTCTTCCGCTATACCGATTGAACGAGTGTGATGTGACTTGATGATTCACTTGGGGACTAGCAATAATCTTCGAATACCAATTATGCTTAAGGTACCATTCTGAGGTGTGACACTATCACATTATATATCCTCACATACTTTGTTGTTTGTCTCGATTTTGCACTAATAGGGTCATGTGTGCCCCGGATTTTCATGAGAGCTCTAGAAACATAATTTAATAGTCCATATTTAAATAATTAATAACTTACTACTGCTTATATAAACCCAATTCATAAATATGGAAATTGATAAAACAACCAATATAGTGTAATTGTTGCCTCATTATTGGAAAAAATAAAATGATATATGCCAAATATTTATTATTATTTTTTGTCATCAAGCGAATGAAATTGCAATTACAAAAGCTTGAACTTTTTGGGACGTCATCTTGTAATTAATGGGGATGGAGCTAATATATAAATTAGCCGTTAAATTGAATCCAATAATTTTATTTAAGAGTTTTTTATTATCTCAGAAAATTTATTGATTATACATAAATTATAGTTTAAAATTAAGTAATTCAAATAAACTAAATTCTCGAATATATAAACTTTAAATCTTAACTTCTTCTTTGATCATCTTTGAAGAAGTTCAATAAATAACTGTGTCTCTATCTCCATTTTTCGTGTTTGAGGATTTTCATCTGCTTGTCGATCAATAAATAAAGGCAACGGTCGAACCTACAATAAATAATTAAGAAATATTAATAAATTAAATAAATAATTCAATTTATTTTTACTGTTTAATTCAATCCTCTCAAAATTTAAATTGATTTTACAACTCAAATTGGTTCATAAGAAATCTTAACAGGGGTGTTCGTATAGAGTTTGAAGGTGTGTTATGAGGCCAATTTGAAAAATTAAAAGTAAAAAGCTATAACAAATGAAATTTTGAAATTTAAAAAATTATTCAGATATCCTATTATAACAAGTTACGAATAAAGTTTTAAAAAATTCATAATATCAACATATATAAGTTAACATAATTTAGCAAGAGTGTGGTATCATCAACATTAAATTTAAAATATTATTTTAGTCATCTTATTTTATTTATCTTAATTTGATCATCCTACTAACTTTAAATCTTAAATACATTAAAAATGAATTATAAAGTAATATCTCACCTTTTCCCGCAATTCTGCATTTTCCTCCATTAGGACTTTTTCCTGGGACAAAAGAATAAAACAAACTTATAATAAAACATTTATTTCGTGATTTTTTCTTTTTTTTTTAAAAATAAAATAAAATCTAAATAAAATAAAATAAAGTGATTTTATGGATATAATAATATATTTTAATGCATTTTTACCTCATCTTTTAGAAGAGAAATCTGTTCCCTCAATAGCTGGTTCTGGAATTATAAAACACAAGAACATTAATTCCATTGTAAAAACTTCACTTTCCATTATTATTCCATTTGTTTCAATTTATATGAATCTATTTGCTTCTAATTTATTTAAAAAGTATTTTTTTTTTAAATTTAAAATAATTTAATTAAACTTTCTATTGTATCTATATAACTTTTATAGCTATACATAAATATAACATGCTTAAATTATAAATTAATATTAGAAATCTCAAATTCTTTTTTCTTTTTGAATTTCATCACGATCAAACTTTTTAATTTTAATGTTTCATCTGACATATTTAAAATTATATGATTCAAAGGACATTTTAATATATTGCACACATCTTAAATTTAAAATTATTAAATCCAAAAGTGATTTTTATATTATATACCATGTATTGTTCGGACTCTTAAAAAAATAAAGGTTAATACATATTAGGTCTGTTATTTGTGCTTAAGTGCTAAATATGTGATCAGCAATATATGAAACAGTAAGCACTAGTATTAAAGAAATAGTAGAATAAGATGGAAGAATAGAAATTGAGTCCGTTGAATTTTCAGTGTTTTATTAGAAAATTATTTCCCTCAACTATTTGAGATTATGAAATGTATTCTCTAAAGATAGAATGATTACTTCATTAGAATAGCAGTACCTCAAATTATATAAAACTTCAAACTTACTCAACAATCGCAAATCACACTTGAATGTTTCCATATTTAAGCATTTGAAAAAAAAAATTCAAAGTGAAATGTCTTTTTCACTTTTCCAACATTTTTCTTCCCTTTATTGTCTATCCATTTCAACACTAGTACCCAAATGTATCCTCCAAAAAAATATGTATCTTTTTTAAAAAGAATTCAACACGAATGCAGCAATATTTTTGAAAAATTTAAACAACACGTACACACATACCTTTCTTGCCCTAATATTCCTTAAACTTTGATCTAGCTGCCCTTCAACTTTTTCAAGTTCATCTATGGAGCAAGAATCTAAATCTTCTCCTAAAAGCCTTCTGCAATTAACAACATAACAACACAGAAAAAAATAATTCAGAATCATCTACTAATTAACTTTAATTATAATATTATTATTGCATCATTAGGAAGTTGTAGAGATTTAATTACCTTTTAGATTTCTCAAGAACTTCCAAATTCATACTCATGCTTATAACCTCCTCTTTCAAATGCTACATAACAATTTAACAAACCAAATTTATAAGGAATTATACTTCAAAAGACTATGACAACAACAATGATATACCCAATGGGATCCCACAGTGGAGTCTGGGAAGGGTAAAATATACGCAAACCTTACCACTACCTCATAGAGATAGAGAGACTGTTTCCGGAGAATTATACTTAAAAAGAATTATATTAAAATGCAAAATGTCTTGAAACAAATGTAATCAATCTTGATCGTTAAAAAGGATTTTAAGATATTTGTCAGGAATAATAATATTTACGTCATGTAGTCTAATATAAAATAAATTATAACATATAAATATGGCATAAGGAAAAGAATGCTAACCTCTGTAGTCTGTTCAAGTAATATTTTGTCATGTCTCAAATTTTTGTGATTCTTCTGATAACGTTCTATTATCTTGTCCGTGCTGTCAAATGGAAAAGATTGAAGAAACTCACTCTATTAGTTTTCCAACATGTTACTCAACAATAATTGAACGAAAATAAACGTGAAGGATGATCAGTTGAACATTTTTTATTGAGAAATTATATTATGTATATAGAAAATTTTTGATGAAATTTCTGACATCATCGCTGACTTTGTATTAGCTTAAAGTCATTCATCTAATCCACCAACTCATTGGTTGACATTCATCTAATCCACCATTTCAATGTTAAGGTCCATGTTTCTCCGCATGACGTTAGTGAAAAAGTGATTGTCTGATAATAGGCAAAGAATATCCATCTTTCTGCTAAACAGGATGATTAAACTCATAATTCATTAAATGCTTTTTTATGAATGTCAACTAATTAGTGTTGTACGTAAATTGCATCTTTGATACTCTATATATAGCTAATCTTTTTTTCTCAACTATCAACTGTGTAGTTATAGGATCTTTTTACAATTTAAACTTTTTTCCAATTGAGTAAAAGCCTTATATGTATTGATTTTCACATCACTGAATCTATCTTTGTTTGTGGTTCTCATGGTAGATTTTAGTCTTTTCAGTTCGCCTACTAGTTGAAAAATCTTAGTTCCATCAATAATTCTTTCATGTTTATTGTCAACTCCACATGTGAAGTATCTAAATTTGTATTTCATCATGTAGTTCATTGTACTCATTGATTATAGCTGGACAAGGATTTATTAGCCCTTTGTCAAAATGCTCCTATAGTGCAGTAACGCAATCTACAACAACATATCCAGTGTGATCCCACAAGTGGGTTCTAGGGAGGATAAAATGTACGCAGACCTTACCACTACCTCATAGAGATAGAGATGTTATTTCTGGAAAGCCCTCGTCTCAAGAATCAAGCCCCATAAGTAGAAAGTGTAGTAACCGAATTTGTGTTCACTAATCTCTATATACCTTGATATTAACTTTCATTTGATCATTATACTTGTTGTTTCATGTGTATAGGACTTGTTCACTTTTCAGCTAGAGAGATCAAACTTTTCTACCTTTCATTTTTGTTAAGAGGACAATTTGGAATCACCCATTATATCTTAATCCCCTTTAATGAAGTCATGTCTTTTATTTTGAAATTCTAAGAGCCTCATGATTAAACCCATAAATTATAATTTGATATATAGTCATATTGAGAAGGTGTTTAGTGTCTCTCTATTTAGATTTGTACTGATTCGATCGGTCGTTATTGGATGGAGCAAATCTTATGATTTTAGTTTTTTTTGGATTGGCATCACCTTGCCATAGCGGAAATATTTCCGCCACAGCAGTACTGCCATGGCTAGATCGATAAGTCAGAATTAAAAGACATTTATTCTTATTTTCTCCCTTTTCCCTACAATACCCAAAGGCAAAATAGATAGAAGTTGCCCTAGAAACCCTCATAAGGATGCTCAGTTAGAAAGGGATCCTAATGCAAGGAAGCTACAACCAACGAATTTCAATCCTGCCGCTCGGAAAAAGGAATCGTGCAGCATCCGCTTGGCCCCCAGGTAGACTAGATTTTCCTTCTTGAATGTACTAAACTTTGTTCCCATTGCATAGTATAATATAGATTGATGAGAAAGATTCCGCTTAGGCCTTCATGCATGGATGAAGTAAGAATTGCTATACGCGCATTAACGTATATTATTAGGACAAGAATATGCTCTATGGATGCATATTATTAGGACAAAAATATGCTCTATGGATTGAAATTAGTCTATGACTGACGATGACAGTCTAGTATTGATTGCTAGCCTTAGTAGATTTTGGTGGAATAGTTGGTGAACCTTGTAAATTCATGTGTAAGAAATTGCTGGATCAATTAGAAATTTCAAGACTTATCGTAAATAAGAGAGAATACCTATTGGTGAATGTGAACTATTTTCATGTTGATAATATTCTACACTAACTTTGGGCCAAGCCCTTATAGATTTGTTTTTGGGCACCTCCCAAGGCCTCTTACTAATGGGTGGGTTGAACCTACTCTCTTTCACCAATGTGGGAGGAGTTTGCATACCCAACAAACTTCCCCTCAAACTCTGACCACACACAATCTCGTAACCTCCCCTTCAGTGATTATCGATTTCAGATCCGTCACCATCTTGTACCGCCGCAACAACCCGCGAGACACGCCGCCCCATCACCTTTTCTTTTTTCTTGCTGGAAAGACTTTCGACACAAGGCATTACCGTAAACCTCAACATCGCTAGGTTACACCATCTAATCTGCTAAATCATCTTACACCGCCATTATCACTCAACGGGACACGCCGCCTATACTATCACTTTGATGGTAAGACTTTCGATACATGACACCCTTGTAGGTCTTTGATCATGTTGTCATACCGAAAACTTCGCATGCGTTGGTCCATCACTCCTACCCTCCGAATCTAGGCTCTAATACCACTTGTAAGGATCGCGCGTACCCTGACACCAACCCTGCATTAATATGATACTGTCCGCTTTGGGCCAAGCCCTCATGGATTTATTTTTGGGCACCTCCCAAAAGGTGTCGTACTAATGGGTTGGATTGAACCTATTTAAATAGGTTCATTTTCCTCTCTTCCACCAATGTGGATGGAGTTTGCATACCCAACAATTGTGTGTGTAATTGTGGTTGTGATGGTGATTGTACTTACTGAATTGAGTATCATATTCTAATACACTATTGAATCAGGTGTCACGTTCTGATATATTATTGAATCAAGTGTCACATTCTAACACAATATTAGATAGGGTGTCTTGTTCCAACACACAACTTGTTGGATGGGTGGGTTCCATGAGAGAATCATTATTGAATGTTATATGTAAATGATCATGATTATATATGTGATGATGAAAAAATAGACATAACTGTAATTGATCATGCTCACCTGATAATAATTGATATAAAGAATCAAAAGTTAGTGTGTTCTCAATTCTCTATTGTGATGGCGGCGCTACATGTGTTACAGTATTTGCGATGTCATTGTGTATTACTTGTCTCACTAGGTAATGGCTATAGGTTACATTTTATATAATCAGGTATGAGTTTGTGCGGTATTAATGGGAAAGCAGTTGAGTAGAATTTCTGATGACTTAAAGAGTCTGATATGATCAGTTTCTAGTGCACCAAGTGTTATATAACATAGAATTTCCAGTACTTAAAATGAATATTTTGCTCTATGGTTCTTCCTGCCCTATTTTTAAGCATTATAAAGTTTGGTTCAAAGATACCTCGTATGTATCCTAACATACATTAGTTTTTCCTTCATAGTAGTATACTACTTTCTCTAAAACAACATTCATAATAATGTTCACATTAACCCATACTAGTTGGTGATTTACCCACCTTATTACTCCATGATTTTAAATTTGATTCTAGGGTTTGATTGGTACTAGTGTTTGATTTACTCCTTTCTTTTGTTCCAACTTGGGTTATATAGGAATTTATCGCTAAGGTTGGTAAGACTATTTTTCTGTTATTTGCCATCAAGTATTATTTGTATCATCATTAGTGCTAATGTCACTATTGTTTTCAGATTTGTTTCAAATGAAGTACATCAGGGATAAAAAAAGTCAAGATATTGGCTAAGGAGACTCTCATTAAGCAAAGATAGCGAGTGTACTTTCACATGTTATTAATCAAAGAAAGGAGTAAAGATATTATGCAAGGAGAGTTGGATCAATCTGAGAGATATTGAAACTTCGAGTACCATAGACGTATTGAGGTTGAGGAGGTGAAGCATGCTAGCATTAGGATGAGCAAGGGAAAAACAAGCTTTTGGTGGAGTTTCAAGGATATACTACAATAATTTTGTTGTATAATAATAAGGATGATAATCAAAAAATTACAAGCACTACAAAGGTATCAAGTTATTAAGGCACACTATTAAAAATTGGGAGAGGGTGGTGGAGATAAGGATGAAGAGGGGTGTGTTTATTTTTGAAAATCAATTTGAATTTATATCAAGGGATCACTACATAAGTTATCTAGCTTATGAGTTGATAGAAGCTTTATAAACTGAATAAGAAGATGTTAACTTTCAGTCTGATTTTTTCAAAATCCATTCTTATTGATATAGAATTGTTATTTAATTATAAGTTATATTTTGAATTACTTGTGGGATTCCACTAGGTTTTTTTTTTTTATATATTCTGAATTACTTTTAAAAGCTATTCTTTCTATTGATTTTGATGATTAAGAGTTCACTTGAGTATTTTCTTGATTTTTTGAGTCTTCTTTCGGTTGAGTGAATGTATCGAACCAAGTGGTTCATTTAGAGACCAGCAATGAATTTTGAGTGTTAGTCACGCTTGGAGTATCCGCTCAGGGCGTGACAAACTTAGTATCAGATTACAAGGTTCAAAAATCATAAGGTATCTACGAAGTCGTGTCTAGTTGAGTCTTGTTTATGAATGTATCGTACACTATACTTATAATCAAGAAGTTATGGACATTAGGAACTGATTCTCTTCTTTCGTATTTTGATTTCGTGTGATAGGGTCCAACTCTATTTAAAAAAATTTGAACTCGTAGATTACACATTTCCAAATCATGGCTCATAAGTGTACCACAGGTCAGATAAATGCCACCAACACCGAGGTTTCGCAGTCTAGGAAGCCCTCACAATCTGCAGTAAGGACTAGAGGCCACCTCCATGGTCTATTGAGGGTCCTCAAATGGTGACTCCTCAAGTTTCCCAAATTCTCGCTGCTACTCCTACTTCTAGGACGGAGTTTAAGGGAGCTATAGTGACACTGACCCAATTGGTAGCTACACAAAATGGTAGCTAGAGTTCTCTTGTTCCAAGCTCCAGTTCCAAAGAGTTGTTTGCTTCCGTGAGGATTAGAGATTTCTCGAGGATGAATCCATCAATCTTCACAGATTCAAAGATTGAGGAAGATCCTCAAAATTTATATTAATAAAATGGAGAAGGATCAAAAATACCCCTGAACTATTTGAAATAGAGTAGATACACCCCTTCGTTATGTTATGGTTCAAAAATATCCCTCAATAAAATTTTTAGCTCAAAAATACTCCTCAACTAAATTTTTGGCTCAAAAATACCCCCTCTCCAACGGAAACAAAAAATGATAAAAAATACCCCCGAACTATCAGAAATGGAGCAAAAATACCCCTTGGTTAAATTTTGGTTAAAAAATGTCCCTTCTTAAAATTTTGCAAAAACAAAATTACCCCTCTCTAATAGAAATAACACCATGTATATAATGTGAATAAAAAATGACAGATGATCAGTCCACGTGAAACCCAATTTAGGGACCCAAGAGGTTTTCTTCTCCAATATTAGGTCTGAGACTAGCCGTTTGAAATGAAAAGAGACTGTTATTTCCCTTGCGAATGTCTCAAAAAGTCCCTCGTTAGAGGCATTGCCTCCTCCTTTAATCAATTTCTCGAGTTCAATAGGATCCAATTCTTCAATTTTTTCGAGCCTACGAATCTTGTATAGAAATTGTTGTGCTCATGTTAGCAATGTAACATAATTAATGGAGTATAAGTTATCATTTTTAAGAAATGATTCAGCTGCAATTATAAATAAAAAAAAATTTTTTAGTAAGAATCTTGACTACTCAAAGTTGGATAAAAATTGATTTGAAGACGAGTTGAAGTTGAATTTTTAATGGAAGAGGAATATTTTAAATAATAACTTTAAAATTTTAAAGGAGGAATATTTTTTAGCCGAAAACTAACGAAGGATATTTTTTGCTCCATTTCTAATAGTTAAGGGGTATTTTTGGCCCTTTTTTTCATTTCTGTTAGGACGAGGAGTATTTTTGAGTCAAAAATTTATTGGAGGGGTATTTTTGAGCCAAAAATATAACGAAGGGGTATTTTTGATCCAAAAATATAATGGAAGGGTATTTTTGAATAAAAATATAACGTAAGGATATTTCTGCTCCATTTCAAATAGTTCAGGGGTAATTTTGACCCTTTTCCCTTGATAAAATATGAAAGATCATTAAGGCTATGTATACTAATAAGGTCGAGAAAGTTGAGCTTGCTTCATATCAACTCAAGAATGTGGCTAGTACCCGGATAACTAATGGAAAGAGAGTTACGGCGAAGATGCAAAGCCTGGAGTCTAGGATAAGTTTGAGAGTGTATTCTTTGACCATATCTTTCCTAGAGAGATGAGTGAAGCCAAAGTGGAAGTGTTCGTAAACTTAAAATAGGAAGGAATGATAGTAAAAGAGTAGTCTTAAGTTCATTCAGTTGTCCAGATATGCTTCAAAGATGATTCCAAATATAAGGGATGAGATGAAGAAATTTGTGTTTGATTTGAGAAAACATGTGAAAAAGGATCGTAAGGCATCACTTTTGATCTCAGACATGGATATCTCTAGGTTCATGATGTATGCTCAATAGGTGGAGGAGAATAAGAAGAAGGATAGGGATGAACATTTGAATAAGAAGGTCAAGTCAGTAGGCCATGAGTCAGGCCAATAGAAGCAAGGTAAGGTTGAATCTCCTTAAAGAGTCCCAGATATCCAGGTGTCAACAGGAATATTTACTCTTTTTTTCATTTTATTTTCAATTGTAAATTATTGTAACTTGTGATATATTCACCAATACTATTTATTTTGTCCTAAAAAGTATGTCAAATTTCTATAATTAGAGATAATTTATTTTTAAAACTCGTCGTCTACAACTCAAATTTAGACCACAAAATTTTGTTAAAAAGTTACTTTCTTAAATTTTGTGACTTGTCAAATGGTAAAGTTGCTACCATGAGAATAGAAGGTCACGATTCAAACCTTGAAAACAACCTTCGACAGAAACATAAGATAAGAATACATACAATAGATCTTTATATTTATACATTGCAGAAGCTTTAGTGCACTCAACTATCTTTTTTTACAAATGTCAAATAATGTCACATAAATTAAGGCGGATTGAGAGAGCACTAAACTCTTTCTCTTTGCTATGACTAGCTAGAGGACCTCAGAAAAAGAAAGATTTGGCAGAAGTTGATTTTCACCAAGTCATAAACGGGTAAAAGTTGGGTTGGGTAATGGAAATGACGATTGGTAGCAAGTACAATTTGCCTTCATATTATATTCCAAAAAGAGTGAAAGCCACAAGTAAACATCTTGTCACACACTTCTAAATTTTTACTTTCTTGTATGAAGAGTAGTTTGCCACATATTTTACGTGACATCGTCTAGAAACTGTACAAACTTACAGCCTAATCAAGAATTTGTATAGAGTATATATATGTATATTATAAATACTTCATGTAATCTCATTATTATTATCATTAGTGACGGAGTCAAAATTTTCATTAAATGAGTTCAAAATTTTAAAAAGTGGACACACAAACCAAACGAAGAAGGTTCGACTTCTATTATATATATAGATAAAAAATTACTTTTTTCATATATAAATAATATTATTTTTTATCGAAGGGATTCAGATGAACCCCTAACTCCGATGTGGCTCTGCCACTGACTACCATTCTCTCTGTCTTTATCTTCACAATGTAGGAATAAAGTTGTGTGGACATTATCTGACTCCAGTTATGAGATTATACTGAATATGTTATTCAAAATCAAATCTGCAAAGAAGATAGATTATTAATTGGACTCGAGAAAAGAAAAAAGATACTCATATTTTTATTAGAAACAAATATATAGGTCCCTTTTATCCTGTCATGAGCTGTTGTGATCATTGTACTTGGTACTTGTCGTTACATCAACTCCTAAATATCTAGTTATATTAGGAATAAGGATATTATTTATAGGAATTAAATTAATTAAGAGATGAATAATTTAGGAGTGTACCTTGAACTTGAGAACTCAAAAAGCTTTCCTTTTTGAGAAAAAATGATAAGACTAACTTCAGCATCACAAAGAACTGAGAGCTCAAATGCCTTCTTAAGAAGTCCACCTTTCCTTTTAGAGAAACTCACTTGCCTACTTGTTGCATTTTCAATCCTTTTTATCTCAGTTTTTCCCCTCACCATTTTCTTCTTCACAAATTGATAAAATCTACAAACTCATAAAGAAGAAATAATCAAGATTTTAGACTATGAATAAAGTACTCTAACACTTTTAAAGTAAACCAAATCAAGAAATCCCTTGCAATTCATGGAACAAAGAATCCCACAGTTGTGGGATTGGGAGAGTAAAAAGTATGCAGACCTTACGACACAGGTAGAAAGACTGTTTCTAGAAGAAGTTTCCAAAGATAGAGAGGTCTCTAAATCAAGATTTGAGACAAGCAAATCATGAATATGAATAATCTCTTTAAATGGTCAACTTTTAAATCAAGAAAGAAATTTCTAGCAATTCATTAGGAACTTCCAAAAATAGAAAGGTCTCTAAATCAAGATTTGGGACATAATCTCCTAAGAGGGTCAACTTCTTTAAAACAAAATAATTCATGAGAAATTTTCCAAGCTCTAAACCTATATATGAGACAAGCAAATCATCACTTGAAAGGGTCAACTCTTTTTAAGACAATAATCCAACAAAACCAAGAAATCCTAGCAATTCATGAAAAAGTTTTCAAAAAATAGTAAGGACACTAAACCAAGATTTGAGAGAAGCAAATCATGGACATGACTAATCACTTAAAAGGGTCAACTTTTGAAAGACAAAATAATACAACCAAATCATGAATAAATCCCAGTAATTCATGAGAAAGTAATTTCCAAAAATAGAAAGGTCTCTAAATCAAGATTTGAGACAAGCAAGTCATGGATATGAATGATCTCTTAATAAAAAGAGTCAACTTTTTTAAAAGACAAAACAAGACAACCAAATCAAGAAATCCTAGCAATTCATGAGAACTTTCCAAAAATAGAAAGATTCTAAATCTTGAAGTGGATAAATTAATTTTTTTTTAAAAAGTAAAAACTTAATTTGTTTCTCAGATCTGAAAGATGAAGAGAATAGAAATTAGAAAAATGGGTAAATAAATAAATTATATAGAGTGAAGAAGACTCAAAGAGTTGTTATAGAAACCCTAGCTAAGAAGATTGTTGACCATAAAAATAAAAAACAAAAGAAAGTATGCAGACCATTGATTTCTCAAGACTTTTTTGCTAGTGCATTCTCTTTCCTTTTTGAGTTCCAATTAGTGGATGTAAAAAAATTTTTTAAAAAAAAAGACACCAAAAAATAATTAAGGAAAGAACACCAATTATGTCTTTTTCTTCTTCTGGTAAGCTTTACTATAGAGGTACCAAAACAGCTCCAAAGAAAGAGACAATTAATAATAATAAGAATAGTATGGTTCGCAAAAAAGAGTGAATCATAGACTATTTCATTCATCAAGACGCTCTCTGGGACCACTAATGGCATGGAAAAAACATTTTTTATTCGAGATTTTAAATTAGTCATTCGATAGTTAATTAGAATAATGCAGATATTATTTCGAAATAAATCATTTTGCTATGTATATGGGATAATTTATCAAATCAACGGTATAAATAGTGAGATAAATAATCTTGTGGTTGTCTACCTCTAATTAAACACAAGATAAAATAACTTTACATTGTATCTTGAGAATGTTATTCCTTATACATCATACCAAACGACTCCTTGATATATATTCACCCACTGAGTATAGAAAGAAGGAAATTTGGATTTTTGTTTTTGTTTGGATCGGGCTGGATTGGTTAAAATGAAAAAATTATTTAGACGAGTACTTTTTAGTAAATAATTATCAATTTTAGTGATAATTATTATTTATTATCATTTTATTGCAATATTCAGTAATACTATGATAAATCTCATTTATATTAAAAGTAAATTATGTGTGCAATATAAATGTATTATAAGTGTTTTAAAATATTGTGTCTGTTTGGCAAGAAACTGACACAACATATTATAAGTGTATTAAAGTGTATGATAAATATATTATACATCAATAAATATTATATATGTTGTATAAATAGTTCTTTGTAATATGTGTTACGCCGAAAAAATGACAGGCTTTTAAAAAAAATTTGAAAATTTATTCGAAAATCGAGAATCAATCTAAACTTAATTAATTTGAGCAAAATTAATTCTCGAAATTCAAAATGTCACAGAGTCGCCA
>JAABOM020000012.1:19197964-19212371 GCA_011800125.2 Solanum clarkiae | reverse complement strand
ATTTTTATTATAATTCCGCATTTTAACGTTATAGTTGGGTTATAGGCTGACTTGTCTTGGTGGGAAAAGACGAGTGCTATCATGTTTGAATTTCGGGTCGTGACATAAGCTAACTCATAGTCCGGAATCATCAACAACCGACTATAACAAGCAGAGGGTAAGCAACAGTAATAATAGTAAGGAGAAGGATGAAGAAGGAGAGTAAAGCAATATAACATAATAAAACCATAAGAACCCAGTATCATATGCAGCTACTAAACAGTATAAAGAAGTACAAGGCTTATACAGACACAACAACATTAATAAAAAATACAGCATGTCTCCAAATACAAGATGAATACTAGTCCTAACCAAAATAGAAGGATATAGGAAACTCTGAATGCCCAGAGCTCACCTAAGACTCTGAATCCCGACAGATATTTCGCACGCTATCCTAATTAGCAATGAGAATCCATACTATATATGATGTACATGGTGCAGAAGTGTAGTATAAGTACCAATACCAACAAATAATACTTAGTAGGTATAGGTCAAATTACCTCCAAAGATAAATCAAATATAAAGATCATATAAACAAGGAGCATATACCACAAGTAACTAAAGTAATATTAGGAAGCTAACAGTAGGAAGAAATTGAAACAAAAGAGAGAAAAAGAGAAACAAGCAATGGTTCAAGAGACATATTTGGTGGCACCAACCTAGAACCTAATCACGAAGATACCATTCGAAGAAGGACAACATAACTGAAGGAATCCTAACAGACTATCATAGAAATATCACACAGAAGCCAAAAGACATATCAATCAATATCTACATAAAAAGGTGAGATAAAGAACGATAAGGATAGTAACTACCTTCAAATAAGAGACCACCCTTTATACTGTCACAAGTTCATAAGTAGTCAAATAATACTTTACCTTATCGAGCCCCTCTATGCCTAGAAGGTCGACATCAAGCAAATAAATCTGTACAACATTCATACTATCGATCGGTATAAATGAATATGTTGGTAATAGGCAATGCACATGAATGAGAGTTATGCAATAAAAATCAGTAGTAGCATCAGTGTCTCACATCTCTCGAGATCGCCATAAGGGCTAGGGAATACCCCTATATACCTGTCTGGCCCAATTCAAGCCTTATCCCTATATATACACACACACTCGATCCTCTAGTATTTGTTCCTCCATATTATTTAGAGATAATAAGTCCAATCAATATAGAAAGGGTCGGGGACTCACCGATCAAGCCAAATAAATATAACTAGTGCATTTCAGATGCCTCAATAAAAAATATAACGAGCGTACCCCAGATGCCTCTAATTCAAATCTCAAGTAGTAAAGTAATACGAGACTTATTTAGAAAATCTGTAGAAAATAGTGCAGATAAACACCTAATTTTCTCAAAACAATGTCAAGAACCAATGCATACGTCTGAAGTCGTACTACAATCATGCACGAAAATGAGTAACTATTGCAATGCATGCCATCACCAGCATCCAATCAACACGCACAATCATATACAAGTATCACTATAAATACCTAACTTCCAAAGCACAAAAACAATCCAAAAATGCAACTGATCTCTGATCAGGGCCTAAGGTTCTAATATACCATGCAAACTTAACAATAATACCAAGAGGAATTTTAACTCTAATTGGATAATAAGAAGAAAATTATGAAAAAACAAGTTCCCAAAAAGGACAATCAATATCCTTCAAATTTAATTGAAAATACAATCATGATAATTCAAGCTAACTTTGCCAAAAGGCTATAGAGAAAAAATAAAGAAATCTAGCACTTAATTCTAAAATAGAGACAATAATTAACTAACAAGCCTAAACAAGGTGAAAATCACTATACCATGGATACATCACGACTTTCATACTAGAGAAGGTTACTAAACCTTAAAAAATTTTCACATTAAGCAACTAAAAGGGCTAAGGATCATTTGAAAGCTCATCTAGAGTACTAATCAGGTCTATGGCCATAAAACATCGACAAACCACTTTGAATAGGCTAACAAGGCTAAACTAAGGCATAACTAACAATTTTATCCATTTATCTGAGAATTCCACAAGGACAACCTAGTTTAAGGCTCAAACTAGGAACAAAGGAATAAAAAACTAGGAATTGTAAGCCACAAACAATCTATACTAAATAATAGCTTATAAAGCTCAATCAAAAAAAAGTAGATCATAACTTACCTCGAAGCCTAACACACATGCTTCAATTCCACTCCATAGTAGATTTTCATATCAAAATCACCTTTAATTACCGTTACGCTATCAAAATATTAATCACCTCATCAATACAGATATTTTGACACCAATATTGTATTTTTTGAAGACATCGAAAATTGGGTCTACAATGAGATCGTGGAACCCACAATGAAAATTTCAAAATCAAATTCATAAAAAGATTTTGTATGACTCAAAGAGCTTGTATCTCAAAATGGGACACAATTGATGCTTGAAATGGAAGAAATCAACCAACAATTGAAATCATTATTAAAACTTTAAACCAAGTTAGGCCAGCCCCTTTGGGGCAAAAATTACCTCAAATCGATGATTTTCACGCCCTCTCCACCCCTCCCCCGGCTCGAATACCCCATCGCATAGCCACAATCATAATGAAATTTCAGGAATTAAAATCACCTTAAACGAAATTACACTTCTCAAGAAATCATATTTTGAAGGAATGAGGGTTGGATTGGTCGCATATGAATTTAATCAGAGGAGCAGTCACCAAAAGACCTCCGCGAACAAGGAGGGCCTTGGCACGCGAATGCCAAAGATCAGTAACTTGACCTCTATGAATGCAACCTAGATACCTTGAATGCAGAGCACAAAAAGACTTTTGCAAACGTGAAGCCTGGACCGCAAATACTACCTAGCGCCCGCAAATGCAGAGCACAACAGAGGTGACCTCTGCGAACGTGGAGTGCAAGTTTCCCCTGCACCATAGTTTGGCTACATCAACGGAATCTTGGAGTTGGAAAATACTCCTACGAGATACCCGAGATTCATTCGAAAGCCGATGCATGCAAACGAACTATCTACCCCATCGAATTCGACATTTTAAATACAACATGCAGTCTAAATTTTCAACGGAGATTGTTCCAATAAAAAGTGAGTCTCACGTCCATGCATTATTTTAAACCAAAATTTACAAAAGGGCTCCAAGAGCTCTCTTGTGAGATCATCAAAATTTCATTCTGAGATCATCTTCCTAGATTTTTGATTGAAGTCAACAGTTCAAACTCCAAGAGTTCCAAAACACAAAAACGAATACAAAAACTAAACGAACGATGAGCAACCAAAATGTCAGTGCTAGCAAATCATAATAACCTGGGATCGCTACAAGAAAGCTCTAAATGCTAAAAAAGACAGAGAATAGAGAAAGTGACATGGAGGGTCCTTACAATGTTGTATTGAATTTTAGCTACAACACCCACTCAAATACTCCGAGTAATTAAATTAAGATGCAAAAAACTCTATAACATAATATTATTGATTATGTTGAATGTTCAAATTCATCTTAAGATTTTAAGTTCAAATTTTGAAGTACTATATTTATATTATTCAAACTCTCTTTTTTCTTTAATTTAGATGTTTTATTTTCTTAATATGTTTCAAGAAAATATTATTTTTTATATTTAGCGATATAATTTTTGTAAATTTTAATATCCAGATTTAAAGACCATCATGATATATATTACATAGAAAATTACAAAACTCAAAATCTTCTCTCTTTTTTCTTTGGAAAATATTGTGTTTAATCTAATTAAGATTCATAAAATAAAATCGAGAGAGAAATATACTTGAGAATATACACATTGCTCCAATTGGAATAATATATCATATATGTGACTTTATATGTGTATTCATCATATTTTGATCAACTGATCATAAATACACGATTCAAATATTTATCATGCGAAAAATATTATTTCTCAGGCACTCAATATAGGTAATAAAGAAAAAGTTTACATTATTTTTAATGTTTAAATATTGTGAATCCATACATGAACAAAGGTATTTAAATAGTTTAATGTATTAGGTGAATCGAAGCATGAACAAAATTACTTTAATGGTTCAATATATTAGTTAATATCTAAAATTAATTATTTATGTGAAAATTTTTATAATGAATTGTATGTTTAGATTATTCGAGCACTTACACATTTTGTGCAAAAATGTAAGATTTCAAGATATTAAGTAATCTCGTGAATATAAACAATTGGTTAAAGAATTAAGTGGCCTTTTATTTTAAAATTTCATAATAATCTCCTGATTACCGTTCTACAACTAAATAGTACATTTATAATTACAATATAATTATATTATAATAAATAAATAAGTCATCGTAATACACTGCGTAATTACTAAGCTGATACTTATTATCTTAATAATTACATTATTTTTAATTGCCAGATAATTTTTCAAATAGACTCTTGAAGCCACAAATTAAAAAATACATTCTTAAATAATAAAAATAAACTAGTAATATTTTAATTTGAATATCATCTTATCCATATTTAGAATGTTTTGCCTACAAGGTACAAAGTAGTCCAACGTGAAAAGCATGACATGATATTATCAGCATTTTAAAAAGTATTTCGTCCCTACAACGCCACACAACTAGTGTGTACTTAAATTTGGGAGTTTAAAATATTTAAATAAAAATGACCTGATTGATGCGTGTAAATCATATTAAAGGCAATTTAATAAAATTAGAGGTACAAAATGAAATCTTAATAATAAGTACCTAGTAGTAATTAAATGTATTTAATAAAACCAGTGTAAGTTCTTATTTGATTTTTTTTTTTTTTTACAAAACTAATATTCGAATCATCTTATTTTATGTTCATCAATAGGCTTTAAAAAATATTTAGTACATAATTTAATAAATTTCTTATAAGGAATAAACTATTGTAGTATTGTTCGGCTGAACCCATGCCGGGCTTGTAGCTCCGGCTTATACGGGGCGGGTTTGCGGGTTATAAGACAGAACCCGCACTGACCCTGCCCCAACCCATTGACAATTTGTTGTGGTTCAATAATTATATTTGTGGAATTTTGATAAATAGTTTGGGTTTGAAACGTAATATGGTTAAATAATTATATTTTACATAATTACACGACATAACCTAGGCTATGTGCCCAGGAGGGAAGGAGAGAGGCGAGCGAGATCGAGAGAGGGAGAAGAAAGCCGAATTGTATATGTATATTTGTCAAATTAAATGTGTATATCTGTCAAATAATTGTATATGTGCAACTAATATACATATGTATTTGTATATTTGGCAAACGAGTTTGGGAGAGGGAGGAGAGAGGCGAGCGAGAGAGACGATTGTATATGTATATCTGTCAAAATAATTGTATATATGTAGGTGATATACATATGTAATTGTATATCTGGCAAAAAATTGCAGAAAGAGAGAGAAGAAGACACGAGAGAGAAAATAACAGCAAAACCTTAACAATAGCAACAAAATCCTAACTATAGCTATAAATTGCAATTTTCTCAAACTATAATTATATAATATAAATACATATCATATATTTGCCTATTTTGCCATTATATCTTAGTTGATATAAACAAATAGTTTATGAATGCAGAGGCCAGGAAATCTGCTCAATGAATTTTAATCAAAGATTTCATTGATGACTTGTCAATCATGTATAAATTATCTCTAAAGAGTACACAATGAACACTGAATTCTTAAAACTTTAATTGGAAAAAAAGATGCAAAACAAGAAATGGAGAGATGTACAAGCCATATATATTCTTGGCAATACACCTTGCTACTTGTTAGGACTTATCTTCAATGACCATTAGCCACTCCATTTTCAGCAGCTTTCTTGGCATAAAATCTTCTATACTTGGAATCAACCTCTGTAAGATAGTAAGTTCCTGGAGCTAAAAGGCTACAATCCTTGCTCGTAACGAAGTCCTTAGCACCATACCTGTGCTCCATTAGTTTCATAATTTCGACGAATTTTTCAGGAGCGAACTGCCAAGAGAACAACATTGATTGTCAAGAATGACAACATGGATATAAGAAAAAGATTAGCAAGCTACATAGTCAGCACTGTGCATACCTCACTTCGTGATTTCAGTTTCTCTGCAACATTCATCACACTTGCAATGTTTGACAAGCTAAAAGGATGTTTGCCTTCATTAAGCTTGAGGGAGAACATTGTTGCAGTTGATCCACTACCGTAGGAGAACAGAACTACTCGTTGTCCAGCCTGAGGCGAATAATATCATTCAGAAATGAGAACGAACATGTAGATAATGCAATGAAACAAACAAAAGGATCAAATGAATTACCAACGTGTCGTGTTTGTTGTGAATGAGTGACGCAAAAGCAGCGTATAGAGAAGCAGTGTACATGTTGCCAACTTGTTTTGGTATTAATGTGGTAGGTTGCACCTTCTCATCGTAAAACGGTTTTGCAACTTGCTGGGAGGCCTGTATATGAGTAATAATAATTCCATTGTTAGTTCCGATCACAATGTTGTCTGAGATCAGTTTATCCTAATTACGACTTCATTTGCAGCATTTTTCGAGAAAGAAAAGAGTGTACAAACCTTCTCAAGATCACGGCTTTGGTAACTTTCATCGCCACTTAGAGACAAATATGGGGCCAGCTTTTCTTTAGCAGATTCATCGACCGAGCTGGAAATGGGAAAACAAATATTCTTCAGACAACAGAATTCCTTTTAAAGAATCAAAAGGAAAATCCTCTGCAACCCACCTAGAATTCCTCGTAAAGTCATTGAATACCAACCGAGCGAAGCTCTTCTGTACAAGCTGCAGAAGTTGAAAAAAATATCCAAGTTTCATTAAGAAGTACAAATATCGTCATCAATCCACAATAGAAGTATGAACTACCTTGTTGTATGGTGAATGGAATACGAAGTAAGCTGCATCAGCTATCGAAAACTGTTTGCCTTCCAATTTTTCGTATCTAGAATATGAAATGAGCAAGGCAATTAATACAAGATAGTCAAAAAATCTACTTCCAAATATAAGACAGTTTTCGATAAGCAGCTTACTTGTTGCATAAGGCCTTGTAGCAAGAATCAAGTGCCACAAGATAACAAGTCTGTGAAAGCTTGCCATCAACCACCTGCAGCCAACAATTTTCATCAAAAGGCGAATAAAGAAGATGCATTCAAAGAACACAGAATATTTATTGTCGGAATGACTAATGAGTGTGTTTTTCGACCTAAATAACAATTTAAAAAACCAGTATAAGACTGAATTGCTAAGAAGGTGGTTCTTATTTGCATAAGATTTTGTTTCCTCAATAGTCGCACAAAATAGGCATGCAAAATATCACTTCAGGAAACATTGCAGTTTCAGCAGTCATGACACAGCAAGCACACAAAAATGTTGTTACCATAGGAAATTGACTACACGTTAAAATTATATGGACGATCATGCAATGTAATTAATCTTTGCAAAATCAGAATAACAGTTATTTCCATAATTCCCACAAAAGAACCCTCTTTATAAAGGTCAAAGTAAATGTGAGTGGGAGCTTTCGAAAGCTGTCATAAGCTAGTGCAAAACCACTATCGGAACATAAAATCAACCTTAAATGGGCCTAGGAAAGATTTCATTCAAAGTTCTGTTGGAAGAAATTGAAAAAGCAACAGCCACAAAGCCTGCTTGGGAAAGAACTGATAATTAACCAGACCTGCAAGGATAAGAAGGAATTACCGGATATTCGCTGTCTAGGATAGGCTTGTAAAAGTCATAAACATGAGCCATATGACTAGCCCTGATCTTGCTTTCAAACACGATTGGAGCATCAGGACCAACTAGCATAGCAATGGCAGCTGCTCCTCCCGTTGGCCTAGCAGGTCCCTCAGCATAGACCTATAGGAAAAATATCTCTAATAAGTGAACAGCATAAATCTAATAAAATAACATGATAAGACGGTTCAATATAACGGTATAACTGCAACTTAGAAGCTCAACTCTGTTTCAAGCGACATGTCAAATAAAGAAATGTTTAACGGTGATGATTATTACCGCACTATCTGTGCATACAACAAGTCCATAGCGTCCATCCCACGAAGAGCTCTCCACCCAATTCACGCAGTTGAACAACGCAGCAGTTCCACCGTAGCATGCATTAGTTGAGTCAACTCCTTCAATGTCGGTATTCCCACATTTCTTCATGTTTCAGGAAGCAAGAAACGATAATCAACATATGTGAATACCAAAATATGAAGCCTTAATAGGCGAAGTAGAAGTTAACAAAGCTGATGCAACTTAGGAGTTAACATGCTGCCTAGGGACATATAACGTTACCTCAAATATTTGCATCAGAAACGTCTTGATGGATTTGCTTTTATCAATAACAGTCTCACTTCCAACTTCCAGCCTGCCAACTTGCTTCGGATCAATAGCATACTTCTCGAGAAGGGAAGTAACAGCTGTCAAACTGAAGACGAAAAATAAAATGATATTAATTACGAGACATCAGGATCAAATTTCTTTTTCCATTCTGTTCTTATAAGGAAACTTTACTACTCAAAATAGAGAATAACCAGATAAATTACTAACATCTCCAAACGAACAGAGTAAATTTGCCGTATGAGCTTCTACAGCTTGTTAAACATTAATGAATTAGCAATGGAGGCAATACCTCATTGATATAACATCTTCCACCTCGGTACAAAATCCCATGCAATCTTGTCCAAGACCGATTGTGTATTTCCCTTTGCTTGCTCCGTCATGAGCTTCCAATGTTTCCTACAAGAACAAAAACCAAACCATGGTTACAAACTGATTAAGATGTCGTAACTAAGACCATCCAACATGCTCAGAGGAGCTAGGTAGACACAAAATCACGTGGAGGCAAATTATCTCGAAAAAACAGTAATCTCTTGAA
Source organism: Solanum clarkiae (assembly GCA_011800125.2). Classification (NCBI taxonomy): domain Eukaryota; kingdom Viridiplantae; phylum Streptophyta; class Magnoliopsida; order Solanales; family Solanaceae; genus Solanum; species Solanum clarkiae. Next base: position 19,203,455 of record JAABOM020000012.1, on the reverse strand, counting down.
ATCGATGTGAACTTAGTCAAGAGCGGAAATAATTGGAAAATTTCGTTGTTGTTACACTATACTAATCTGGTTGGAGACTTGTAAGTTAGTATATGGACAAGTGTGAATTAAAACATATCTTAATTTGCAAGCTATAGATCAATAAACAAAGCTCCAAATAAGATTAATTAAATTACATTCTAATGACAGAATGATCTCACAAGCATGAAAAATATTGGAACTTCTTCTTCATAACATGGAAGCCAGAAATTTTATTCCAAAACAGGAATTGAACTCTCATCAACTAGCTTCTTCTTGATGAGATTGATATTGATGATAGTGACAATATCGATCCTGAGCACTGTCCAGAGGAACCTCATTATGGAAATGAAACAGTACTCAGGAAAGAATCTCGAGTGATTAATAAAGAAAATATTGTAGAATCAAAAGTAAAATAAGATAAACAACCAACTGAGCTACTAAGACTCTTCAAAAATTTGCCAAAAATAGTGTATTTTTCGGAGAATCTAATACAATGCGGCATTGAAAGTGAAGAGTCCGCACAACTTAGACTAAGACTCCCCGAATATCAATGAACAATTGATAAGAGCTTCCAAATTTATAAATCGCAACAACAGAAGCGGTTTACGCACTCTTTCTTATCTGTTTCATTTTGTAAAGATAGCCGTATAAGCATAACTCAACCCAAAAACCAGCTAAAAAATAAAATTTGTTAATTTAAAAAAATTAAAAAAAAAGAACTTGGAGACTCCTTCCTAATCATAAAATTTTTAAAATTACAGAAATCAATATCTGAAATCACACAAAAAAGAAAAAAAAACTCGTATTTCTCGCTTGATCAAATTAAAACATCTATGATATATACAAAATTACCTGCTGAATGCAAGTAGGAGGAAAGTAAATTTCCATGGCGAGGATTCCGACATTCTTCTGTTGAGGTGCCATTTCTGAATTATTTTTAATTTTTTTTAAGTATAAAGGCAACGGATCCAAACAATTTCTGCTTCAAAACAGGAAATATTTCACAGAAAAAAAAAATGCCTGAATGGATTCTTTGTGAAAATATTGATGGTAAGAAGAATGATATGAATTTGTTATCTTTACATGCCGTTGGATGTGTGTATATATATAACAATTTGTTATGATGCCTCTTCCCACCTACTCTTTTTCTTTTTTTTAATTAGTTCCCAAAACATATATTTTTATATTTGGTAATAATTTAATTTCAAATATTTATAATCTATTTTAGATTAAGTTTATTTTAGAAAAAAATAAATTTTATATTAAATTAAAATAATTTATATAAATTGAGACGAAGGGAGTAATAGTTTAATGTGGCCAGCCTTCAAATATAGACTTCGTGAGCATCAATTCTTTTTTATAAGAAAAAAATTCCTATACGTCGTTGTCATTTCTATTTTCGTGTTTTATTAATTATCCACTTTCTTTCTTTATATATATATAATACATTTATATCCTTCCCATGAATCCAAATTTTAGTAAATACCTTAAGAGTACATAAATTATAGATAACTCAAAAGCACATAAATAATTAAAAGATTTTAAATTTACTATCTTTTATTTACATAAAGATTATTTATATGCTTTCGAGTTATCTATAATTTATGTACTCTTGGGTATTTGCTAAAATTTGGATTAATGGGAAGAATATATATATATATATATATATATTAAGAAATGAGTACTAATTTAGCTCTTAGAAAACTATTGTAACCTTTTAAAGTACTAAATTCGTAAAATTGACCAAGCATGATTTTTCAAATGCATTATTTATTTACAATGTTGTTCTCCAGATGTGAAAAAATAGTTGTCCAAATAACTAGCTAAGGTGACGTTACTTTTTTTTTGAAAAAAAAAAATCATGTATGTTTTTTTAAAACTTTTTTAAAATATTGGAAAAACATGGTTGATTTGGTTGAAATGACTTTTAGGACAAATTATTACTCTCGAAGTCTTAGTTCATTTTTACATATTTACAATATTAACCTTGTTCAATTTAATAAATTAAGAATAATTATCATTTTATACACTATTATTTTCTTTGTTTTAATTTTTTTTTTTTGCTCTTTTTAAAAAAAGAATGACCTTAATTTGATTTGGCAAGAAGTTAAAGAGAATAAAGAAGATTTTTCAATCGTGTTGTTATAAATTAAAATTATGTCATATGTACCAAAATATCATTTAATCTAATGATCTTAAATATATCATGTGTAAAGTTGAAATTAAAATTTTACCAAAAAAGGAAATGTGTCAGTTTTTAAAAATAAATTAAAAAGGAAAGTAAATCATTCTTTTAGATATTTTGCCTTAACTGGAATTAAGAAAGTAAAAAAAAAACTTTTGAATTTTATAATATTATGATATAAAATTAAAGATATGTTAACTGAAGTAATTTTATTTTCAATTCATCCCAATGAGTAATACATTATAGAATTACGGGTAATATATATAGTACATGTTGTCTATTTTTTTCTTAAAAAAAGAAATGTGGCAAGTCAAATAAATATGGACAGAGAAAACATTAATATAATTAAAGAGTTTCAAAAATTCAACACTATTTGAATGGACTAAAAAGGAATTGCTCAAAAAAAATGGATCTTGAAATTAGATCTATCAAATAAGCGAGTTCAATTGAATTTAGACGAGTTAAAATGTGTTGAATTAAATATGATTAAGTTATTGATCCATCCAAAATTACTTCGACTGAAATTGGCTAAATGCGAGTTACACCCCATAAATTATTATTAAGTGTACTTACTTTTATGTCTTCTTTTATAATTCTTTTTGTACTGAATAAAATTTTTTCTTTAACATATCAAATAAAAAATAATTTTTTTAAAAAATTCTGATAAAATTTTTCATGACTCAATTTGATTACATATCAACCCACTCTTTTAACAGGCTAAAATAAACTAGACTAATAAATAGACGAAGCATTGATTCATTCAAACTTGATTATATTACAGTTTTATGGGATAATTTTGTTGCCTCTTCTTTGATACATAAATATTATCTACTGTGACCCAAATTTAATTGACTTATTATAAGTATTTTTAAGTTAAAATATTTTTTTTTACTTTGTTGGATTTGAACAAACTGTTTTTTAACTATATATTTTTAAAACAATATTTTAAGAATAATTCAAAAATAATAAAGTAATTTTTTTTCATAATATTTGATCATACCGTGGATTATTAGGTTTAAGAATGGCATCTTTTTTGGTGATATGTGGTTCGTGATACTCGAAAATCTGCTCACGTTGTATCAAAATTTAATAAACACATCTGTCAGTCATATTGAATTTTTTATTCTGTTCTATTTTTATGTTGTTTTATTTTATTTTTAATTTTATATATGAAACTTCAAACATTCTTTGTATATGTTTATGATAAGTTATAAAATTTTACCTTTCGAGAAAAAATAGAATTGATTTTATAGACATAAATATGACAAATATGTTGTTAATATTAAAAGTATGATAGATACGTTGTTGTTAGTATTAGGTCAAATACATCTTATGTAACTAATTTTATTACCCTTTATAATGTGTGATGTACATGTTGTTCTTTAATTAATTATATTAGATATATGTCCTTATATTGGGAAATTGCACAAGTACTCCCTCAGAATTCTAAATATAATTATATGAATTGCAGCAATAAGGAAGAGTTTTTTTTCCCGGCCACAGGGATCATTTTTTCCGGCAGGCGAGGCCTCCTCTCCCTTCCACCTCGCCTGAAATCCCTGCCGGAAAACCCTTTCCCCTGTCCGCCGAACCAGAACTCCAAAATATCCTATGTTCTCATTTTACCCTCTCCGATGAGGTCGACGAAAGTACTATAGCACTCGTTGGATTCGGTCAGTGATGGTAACAACCGATCAGTTTCGATTGACATCTTGTCAACAACTTCATGATCAAAGAGTGGCATAATCCTGTCCGGCCACCGCAACATTCCGGCAGATTTCTTCGACCACAGAAAACTGTACCGCAAGGGTTTCTGGCGTCGAATCTTCTTTCGAGTAACAATGATCGGCGTCGAATCTTCTTTTTCTCCTTCCGGCGTTAATCGACAACACTTGAATCTTCTTCTTCTCTGGCTCCGACACCGACACTGCTTCTTGGTTTCAGAGATCAGTTTCAATAATTTCAAGAAATACTACGAATTACCCAGAAAAATTGGTTTCAGATTGTGAATAAGAGTTTTTCGGCGAGCAAAAGTTTCCGGCGTAAGTTCCAGTCACATTCTCCTGCAGCTTCCAGGTGATATCCTCCAAACTCTCTTCCGTTCATTACTTTCTTGACTGTTATATTTGTATACTGATCTTATTCTGTGTTTTGAGTACTCTGTCAATTTTTGAATATTATAGAATTCTTGCTGTTGAAACTCTTGCTTTTTTTTTTATCCTGTTTTATCTGTATTTCTTGGTCGTATCACTGTTTTAGTTGTAGCTCTTGTGCCGATTATTGTTAGATATTTGTATTTTTAGTTGCTTGTTGTTTCCTTGCTGCCTGGTACTTTCTTCGTGATTGTGGGCTGTATAGCACATCTTGCTGTTGTTGGTAGTTTCTTGGTTGTTTTCTGTCTTACTGATATACTCGCTAGTTTGTCTACTGTTTTACTTGCTTTTCTAGATCTTGTAGCTTAGAGAGTCTTTAGTTCTTAGTTATTGGCGTCAGGACCCCATGGTGGACTGGGGTCATGTCATCGGTCGGGGTTGAGGGTTAGGGGTAGGGGTGGTAAGGGAGACTTGGGGTTATTCAATTTAAGGGTCGGGTCATGAAATATAGAATCACTTACAGGGAAATCCATAGAGCTAGTGAGGTATCTTAAGAGGAGACATATTAATATAGCATGTGTCCAGGAGACCAGATGGGTAGGCACTGAGGCTCGGGATGTGGATGGGTTTAAGCTCTGGTACTCGGGGGGTTCTAGGGATAGAAATGGTATAGGTATCTTAGTAGACGAGGGTCTGAGGGAGTATGTGGTTGAGGTTAGGAAGATTAATGATAGGATGATGTTTATCAAACTTGTGGTTGGTAGACATGTGGTGAACGTAGTTAGTGCTTATGCGCCTCAAGTAGGCCTAGATGAGGAAGTCAAAAGGCTCTTTTGAGAGGATCTGGATGAGATTGTGTGAGGCATACTGAAGATGGAGAAAATTTTCATTGGGGTGACTTTAATGGGCACATCGGGGCAACTACTAGCGGATTTGAAGGTGTTCATGGAGGCTTTAGTTTTGGGGAGAGGAATGGAAGTGGGACGTCTCTCTTGGATTTTTCCAAAGTCTTTGAGTTAGTGATTGCCAACTCGTGTTTTCCAAAAAGGGAAAACCACTTGATTACCTTCTGTAGTACGGTAGCTAAGACTCAGATTGACTACCTACTCCTCCGGAAGGGCGATAGAAGCTTATGTAAGAATTGCAAGGTTATTCCGAGTGAGAATGTTTCCACTCAACATAGGCTTTTAGT
>JAABOM020000012.1:19171730-19188319 GCA_011800125.2 Solanum clarkiae | reverse complement strand
CATATATAATTCAATTTTAATGCATAGTACAGTTACTACAAATGATAAATATTTTCTAAATATGATATACCTAGATAATAAATTAAAAATATACTTAAAAATAGTAAATATTTTATAAAAGAAACTCAAAAAGGTAATTATCCTACTAATATGTATGAACTACAATCTTTATTAGATCATCTGAAATTCCAAGTCAAATTAAAAATAACATGTTAAAAAGATAAATTGTGTGTGTGTGTGCGCGCATATATATATATATATATATATATTTGTCAGATTGGTTTGGTCTCGAATTGGTTTTTTAAAATCAAAATCAAACCAATCCAAATATAGTCAGGTTTTTTCGTCAATACTAAATCAAGTCAAATCATATCATTAGTCGAATTTTTTTCTCGACTTGACTTGATTTGCAATTTGATTCGATTTTCGGTTTGATTTTATCCACCCCTATATTAACTTTGTGAAAATTTACAGCAATAATCATTAAAAAAAAAAAAACAATCAAAAATACAGCCCCAACATAATATGAGAGCCGCTCACTTGATGTATAAAGTGGTGCGAGTATTATTAATTTTTATATAATAACAATCTCAACATAACTTATTCGCGAATCAAATTAAAAAGGATTTTGGAGCAGCAACAATAATGTCACCAAGTTTCTGAAGATCTTCATTCTCCTTAGTAATATTAGAAACATAACCGGGCTTCATTTGATCAAATGTTGTTTCACAATTAAATGCATCTTCAATAACAATATTTGCTGCTGTGATTAAATTTTGGTATTGGTCCATTTTCAAATATTGTTCTGCACTGACTAAACTACTAATGGCCCAACCATAATAATTCGCGCACAACATATATATCGCTTCTACATTTGGATCTTCAAGCAACTTGATCTTTATCCTGATCGCGGTGGCATTTGATGCTGCTAAAATGATGGTTGATTGCATTAAATCGTGAAGATTTTGATGGGAATAGTTTTTCAAGATGGTCTACATTTTTGGATTTTGTGCACACATCGATTAAAGGGGTACTTGTACTTTGAATCGCGAGAAAAGCACATACGTTGCATAATGAACATAAAGGAAAAGAACATGATGCCATTTTATCATCCAATCTGATTGTTGGTTTATACTATTCTAGAGTTTAACTTATATATATCGATAAGACAATATAATAAAATGTTTAACAATCTAATCATTTAAAAATGTGTGTAACTGTCTATATTTATTGAAATAGTAATATAATATATAAGGAATACAATATGCTATAGTAGGTAAACTTTTATTATGACAGTGCAGAAAATTATTTTTTATATAAGAATCACTTATTATCAATTTAAGAAATAAGAGTAAAAATCATTTTACTTCTTTAATATTTTTTATTTGGAAAATAATATCTCCTTCATGAACCCGGTTAATCTTAAATTAATTGCTAGAATAAGTTGAATTATTGCATATATTTTAAAAAGATTAACGTCAATTAGATGAATTATAACATATATTGTACGTGCTTTGCACGTTTATGCCGTGTCAATTTAAAGGACTAAATTCGAAAAAATTATCTGCATTGACTAAGGAAATTTATTTTTATTTATTTTTTTGTTTCTATTATTAATTTGGGAAATAAGAGTAACAACAACATTACCCCAGTACCTCAAAGGCTCCCGCCTATTGCGGGGTAAGGGGAGGTCGGATGTACGCAGCCTGACCCCTATGTTTAAAAACATAGCGCGACTGTTTCCGGATGATCCATGAACTTCACAATTGAAAAAAGCGCAGACAGTTTAAAGAGTTATTTTACTTTATTCCATCATACCCCAAAGTCAAAAAGTAGTGAATCTTTGGCTCTATCCGAGATTGATGGAAACTGGAAAATAAGAGAAAAAATCATTTTATTCCTTTAATATTTTTTATTTGCAAAATAATATCTCCTTCACATTTGAAACGCGATAATAAACCCCGTTAATCATAAATCAATTGCTAGAATAAGTTGAATTATTTGATATATTTTAAAAGAATAAAATCAATTAGATGAATTATAACGTATATTCTTTTAACTAGTTAAGTGTACATGTTTTGTACATATGTGTCGTGTTAAATTAAAAATTATATATAAATAATTCTTGCTAAAATATATACAATATTTATGTAAACAAAATTAAATAAGTATAATTAATTTGATACAATAGTTTAATCTATTATATACCGACAAAGACGAGAAAATCAATTTAATTACTTATAACATAGATATGTTAATAGTTTATGAATCCATAAAATAATAATTTGAAATTGAATAGTTAGAAATTAAATAATTACAACAACAACAACAACATACCCAGTATAATCCCACTAGTAGGGTCTGGGGAGGGTAGATTGTACGCAGACCTTACCGCTACCTCATAGAAGTAGAGAGGCTGTTTCCTAATTAGAAATTAAATAATTAATTAAGTAAAATTTAATGTGAAAAAAAGACTCTTAAATATAAAAGGAATAATTTAATATTTTCAATATAATTTTACTTGTTTTTTTTTAAATTTGCTATATTACATACTTTTATTAACAAAATATTTCATAATCAAAATTTAATTAATTTTAAAGTATTAGATATTAGAATAATAATAATATTTTTTTCTTTTCTTTTCTTCGTAGCCTAGACAATTATTTATATAATAGTTCTAAATCAAAAGTGGATTCTAAATATAAAGAATTTCTAGTCTAAAAATGAATCTTGAAGCTAAATAAAAATAATAATAATAATAATTTTTAAAAAATAGTGAAAAGACAATTTTATCTAAAAACAAAGTATTTCAATAAAAAGCAAAAAAGATCAAACAAATTATAAAAGATGGATTAACCAGATAATAATGCAATGTAAAATCTATGTTTTAACCTTAAGCAAAACCGACTCGACTATAAGTCCACTAAAGCAATAGCTCGGAACCCAATTTTGTCATTTAAAAAGGCACAAGTAGAGGAGTGAAATGAAAGTTCAGGGTAAAATATACATTAACTTGAGAAAATTTACAGCAATAATTCATCAAACCCCAATCAAGATACATCCCAACATGACATGAGAGCCAGCTCACTTTACGTGAGTACACTTAAAACTCGAACCCAAATCCTGAATCCACCACCTCTATGTACACTCCCGTCTTGTTGGTGGACGGTTAAAATCACATAGACAGAATGCCCTTCAATTTCATGGTTTCCCCTCCTTGTATGTAGTATGGAAAAGTATAACAAGCAAATCATCTAAGAGTGCATCAGTAAAGAGAATTGTAGGTGCGACATGTTGCAAAAATGGACGCGATGCATATCAGAAGTGAAGGGAGAAGAGTAGCGTTCAAGAGCCTGCTCTGCCCTAAATATCCAGCCAGAGTTATAGTTACATCAGCAATCACCCGAGCAATTGTGCCAGCTTCCGTGGATAAGAGACCTCCGTTGTAGGTTCCCCGAGAAAGCCTTGATGACATTACTCGGGAGAGAAGAGATAGATTTACACCTGGAGTCATCAGCCAAATCGCAGAGATTTTAGAACGCAAACTCAAAAAAAAAAAAGAAAAAAACAATAAAACTCCACCATTACACCTTCCTAAATGTCAAAGGGGTTAGCCATTTTTGTTTGATAACAAAGAAATCCCCAAGAATCAGTGATACGCGGTTGGAAACTTAGTGAATAACAGGTCAGCTCCTCTTCCATTCTCTACTTATACGACAGGCTTTTGTCTACGACAGGATAGGCATTAGCGAAATATTAACACCAACCATCGGTATTGTGTTTACTAATCTAAAATGTGCTCATGTTTAACCTTTTTTCTTAAATCAACAACTTCCTCAGGTCGTATAGTGTATGGCTAATCTTTCATTAGGTGGAAAGAACTGTATATTGTATCTTTAACTCATTATGCACTACACTAGTTAAAAGGCAAAAATTACAAATCAAAAGTATAAACAGAACACAGTATGCTCATGACACTGCTTCAACTGGGGTTAGCTAGAGACTAGGATGCAATATATCTATCGTACTACCACGGAAGTTGTGGTATAAATAGCTGTGATACCATCCACTGCAGCAATTTTACTCGCCAAATTAGCAGATGACAAGTCCAAGCTTACTAGTTCAACAGTTTTACCATACATTATGTTCTCTTCCACCAGGTTTTCTCCTTTGATCAGATATTCGGTTCAACTTGACTAATCTTTTCTATCATCATGGTAAGTTCTACTTCTATGGAGAATTAAGAACCAACAACGTTTCTCAAGGAGGAAAAATAAACGTAAAATAGAGATCACACCTTCTAATACTTCAGCAGATACAAACATAAGGAGGCCTGAGCAGACATATTGTGGTACTGAATACGGAATGATAGCTTGAAAGCTCAGGAGTATGCCAAGGCAAACCATGATTTCAGATGCCAGCAAAATTTGCCTGCGGAGATGATAAACTAATCTTCATATTCTGATCGCAAACACTCAACATGATACAGCATAAATTCCGATGGCGAACACTCAACATGACAGAATTAAGTAGTCCTTCTAAAAGGTTAAATGCTATCCACAAACAACATATGCAAGCAAAGCACTACACATCTATTATATTTATAGTACCCCCTAGAAAATACGCATTTCAAGATAAATTACCTGTCCTCAAAGATGTTACTTATGTAGTTCCCAACAAGAACATTTACTGGAAGAACAGTAAGGCCCAGACATGCAAGAAAAATTGCAACAGTGCTCGTTGACCAGCTAAAGTAATATGTTGTGACGACACTAGACTCTGAAAGTAAAACCTCCATAGCATATTTCAGCATAAAATAGATTAATAATTGAACCTGCATCAAAGAGTCACATGAATGATCGTAGGTTAGTATAATTCGTAATAGAACATGCAACAAATAGTAACATAATGTGACGTTGTACAGCAAGTACAAAGTGGTTCACGATCTATCTCCCCAGGGAAGGAAAAAAATTTCAAACAAGAAGCAATATTAGGGAAGCAAGTGCACCGAATCAGTATTTGACACTCAACAAACAAATTGCCATTGAACAGTGAAAGCAACTAATTTCACTGGACAACTTTTTTACCCATAAAACAAAAGAATATTACTCTAGCATGAACCTTGGAAACAAAAGAAGTGCTTCACAGTTCACATACCTTCACAGAAGGAGTCAGCAATCTATATGCTTCTACAATGGAGTTAGCTGGACGGCGAGACTCCTCTGGAGCTTCTTCACTGCCATCACATTCTTGGTCACCTTCAGTGTCTTGTTCATCACCCACTGATTTTAATAGCAATGGTTGAACAACACCCCTTTCAAGGGCATCATTTTCTGTTGGTATAAAAGATTTAATATCAAAAGCATTTAAAGAAAACTCTTGTTTTACCACTCTGTAGACAATTTGTATTTCGAAATTTCTAATAGCCTATTGAAATTTGCTATCAGTTACTGCAGCAACTTACTCCATAATAAGTTGCTTAGGTTTTAATCAACTTTTAACCTATTTTTCAACCATGACTAGCAGTAGCCTTTCTTAGAATGTCCAGCAAATTCTCGCTGACAAAAACTATTAAATTTGGTCAATGAAAATGAAATTGTATTTTAAATCTACGATTTATGAAATATTAGATGGAAGAACTATTCTTATGAACACTCCCTGCAAGAATCAACATTAATGGTATTAGAGTCTTTCACTAATCTTAATGGCCCTGTGAGTTCATTGAAGTACTTCAACCACTTTTAACCATACCTATTTTAAACTCATTTTTAACCCATACTTATTTTTAGTGCAGGGCTAATATCAACCAATACAATGTTTAACCATCTTTTAAACCTATTTTTGAACCGTGACAAGCAGTAATCTCTGAGAATGCCCACAAGTTTTACCAACAAAAACTGTCAATCTGATCCGCGAAAATAAATCAGATTTTCAACCTACAATTTATCGAATACTGCAATAGAAGAATAATTCTTACAAACACTCCCTGTAAATCTTATCATTGTCCATATTAAAGCATTTTTCAAAAAGCCTTCAGATAAGATGAAGTTATTGAGGATAATTTTTAAGCACAAAATTAAAAGAAGAGAAAGAACAATGTCAAAAAGATACACAAGTTCAAAATCAGTCAAAAAAATACAGCACCAACCATCAAAGAAGGAATTGAGAAGCCATTTTTTAAAACATGCAGTAACTAAAGCAAAGTTGAAGTGTTCAAATTTACTTTTAGCTACTGCAACAATTTTTTAGCATAATAACTTGCTTAGGTTTTTAGAATGAATTCACTTTTTAAATTTATATTAGGTTGTTTTGGTCAACCAATTTTTGGTACTTTGACCAAAATCAACGGAGGAATTCAGGACAAATACAATGATGTTTGTAATTAAAACAAAAACTAAGATGAAGAAAATAAAGTACCTTGTACACAGAAATTTCTATGTCAATCCTTTTCCTTATATCACCTTTTGGATTCTCCTCTGGTCAATACTTTTTCGACTTTTCATCATAACACCTTGTAAGTTTTCCACATAATTTAGACATATGACTGTATTTTTAGATATTCGAATTGATTTTAGTTGATTCCCTGCACCATATCCATACTTGGATCTGTACCCCAAAATCTTAAAATTTAGATCTTAGCTTTTTCGAATTTTTGTTATGCAGATATTCTGCAAATTATATTTTCAACTTAGTTATTTAAAACCCTCAACTGCTTAATAAAATCATCCAAAAACATTTTCAATCGATACTTTCAACCATTTTGTTGCAGCATCTTCCAGAAAACCAACATACTATAACTAGATTACTCAAAATAAACAGCATATCCGGTGAAAACTAGATTGCTCAAAATGAAGAGTGATAAATACATGTTTTTTGTTTTACTAAATATGTTCAATAAATATGGAAATTTAGAGATAGTTACATTATACTGTTAGGATATCAGGGAAGGAGGTTTCATTTTTTATTTAATCATTGTGTTTATTGTGTTCACTTTGTACTCATACAATATTACTAATTTCTTTTTTTAAGGTAAAAAGGATTAATAGTAATATTGTAAGGGATTGTTTGATATAGGGATGGGATAGACAAAGTTAGCTCATGGATTGGGATATCCCATGGGAGTAATTATCCCACCATATATATGGGATAACTTATTCCATCATTGTAATACAAATAGTGGGATAAATAATGTCGAGACTAACGAATACCCCTAACTAGACGCAGGATAAAAAGACTAACATTTTATTCCACGATTATTAACCCTTATATCAAATGATCCCTAATAGTACAAAGTTTCAAAAGAGATGACGCCTTAACCTACATGATTAGAGACCCATGAAGTATGCTCATATGGGTGATCACAAGTCAATATTAGCACTGAGCACTAAAAAAGTGTTTGTCTGCTACAAATTGAGTATGAGTTTATAAGTCTTAATAGGATGGTATATTTAAAGCAACATATGTAGACACACAAATTTTATTGGGTCAAATTCATGCAATATTTGGATTAAAATTCATGTTTATTTAGATTTCACAATTAAATAAGCCTATTTTATTAAATTCAAATCCAAGGTCCATTTCATCTTGAAACCCAAATTCATCATGTCACGTCTCAAGTGAAATGACATCCCAGTCAAATTCAAGACTAATAAGATGATGTCACATGTTCAAATAATGTGACAATCATACTCCATTTCAAAAAGCAACCAAAAGTCATCAAGTGTCCAAAATGACATGTCTTGACCAATCACAAGAAATCTTACCACATAGCATTTGTGATAAGTTTGATGACTTACATTCAGGCAACAAAATTCATTTACACTTGGACTGCCTACAACTATAAATAAAGGGTTACATAACTTTCTAGAAACATTCAGCAAGCCAAAGGGTGTCACATAAAATGGGGCGGAGAGACTAGGAGCACTAAGATTATAACCTCCGGGGGAAACATCCATTTTTTCACATCAAATGAAGTCTCTTAAATTGGCTCCATCTTTCTAGTCCTAGTAGGTAGTTCAAGTGTAAATACTTTCTTGCCTCATTCGGGTTGTTTCATGTAAGTCATCAAATTTATCACAAATGTTATGTGATAAGTTTATTTATGATTGGCCAAAACATGTCATTTTGAACACTTGGCGGCTTTTGATAGATTTTTGGATTTAAATGAGATTGCCACATCATTTGAACACATGGCATCATCTTAGTCTTGAATTAACTAGGATGCCATGTCACTTGACACGCGGCATGAATTTGGACCTCAAGATGAAATAAACCTTGGACTTGAATTTAATAAAATAAACTTGTTTAATTGTCCAATCTGACTTAACTGTTCAACCCAAGTGAACATGGATTTAAGCCAAATTTTGAATGAATTTAATCTAATAAATGTATGCCCCTGGACGCCCAGACCTCAGTCCGAGCAACTTAGAACCAGACACCCTGACACCACTGGAGATCTGCCCCTGGCGTATATCTAGCCTCTTCCCCTCAAAGTATGCTTGGTTCCTTTCCAACCATATAGTCCCTGTTTCTCTTGACTCTTGTCAATTTAGTTGAGGATAGCAGACAACAACCACTCACCACTCATATAGGCATTTTTTGAATTAAGACAAACGGACAGCATTAATAATAAAAATAAAAAGTTGAACATACCAGCATTAGATTTATGAGGAACATTGTTTACTTCATCAGTCTCTTGAGCAGGTTCTCTAAAAGAGATCCACAACCATATCAAATAGATTAACCAAGCAAAGGCCATAACCCAACCAGGCAAAGTATTTTGATTGAAAGTTAACTTGTAAATCTTAAAATTTGTCTGAAGTAAACCAGCAAGTGCAGGACCACATGCCATTCCAAGTGCACTAGCACTTACAAAACCTGCAGAAGCCTGCATTCGGATTCTAAGTGGCACACAGTCACTGATGTAACGTCGGTTCACTGCTCTAGCGGAACCTAAACTGCATTTCAAGAGACAGAAAACCCCATTTTGTTAACTTGTAAAGTGAAAGATGCTTTTTGAATACCACATTAACCTTCCAAAAGCAGATACAAGAATGACACTGAATTATGTTATAAATATGATAAAGCAGAATATGCTAACTAAAATCACATTACAACAACATATACACAGTGTGAACCAACCCACAACCTGAGTAATGGAGAGAGTAGAGCATATGCAGACCTTACCCCTACCTTGCGAGGGAGGTAGAGAGACTGTTGCTGGTAGACCCTCTGCTTAAGGAAAAGCATATGAAAGCAAATCGAAGAAGAATAACAAAAGTGAAAAAATCATCCCAAAGCATTTTGAGAAAAGAACAATAACTACAACAAAATAGTGTTAATGAAGTACAAAAGACGGCAGATAGTGGCAAAAATCGAACGACAAGAAACTACAGGAGAAATACTACAACTACTATTATGGAAGGATAAGCGAGGCGGAACTCTATTACCTACTTACCTTCTATCCTAATCCGTGTTTTCCACAACCTCCTATCTAAAGCCATGTCCTCATAACTATCACATCTCCCAATACCTACCTCTCTTGAAATCATCCATAGCCAACCTCTCACATCTCTGCAATAGGGAATCCATGTATCTCCTCTCCTTTTCACATGTCCGAACCATCTCAGCCTCGTTTCCCACATGTTATCCTTTGCCGAGGCCATTCTCACAAAAAATCACATTGTTTGTGAGCATTTATAGGTTTGTACGATCTTAAGCATTCCATTGTATGCAAAAAGATGCTTTGCTTTTAGTAGTCCTCAGCTGACTTCTTGACGGTTGTTTCCACTGAAATCTTTTAGGTTGAGCAAATGTTTTACCAGGGGACTTCTTAGCCGAGCACCACTGTTCTCGATGAGAAATCACCCAAAGGTAAAAGGAACTTCACCTTGGTTCTGTTTTCCGAAGTTTCAGTGATAGTTGGTCTAGAGCAGCTTTAAAATTCTAAACTCAACAGTCAGATCAGAATCTTGGAGATTTGGCTATAGCATCGAGAAGATGGAAATTTTTTACTTTGGCTGGTTGGATGGATAAGGAGCATTTACAATCAAGGAGGAAGAACCAACAGGAAAAGTGTTAAGAACAAAAAGGATGAATTTCATCAACTACTAACATAGGGAGACATAAAGTTAACTATACGCAACTTTTGCTTTAAATTGTAGAATATATCAAGTTTAGCTAGACATACATGTGATCCCAGAACGGCATAGAAGTAAGACACAATAAACTGTAGTTCAAGAAATATTTCAAAGTAATTGTAATGAAAGTCGAAGGCATGCAAACTTGCACAGATGTGTTTGCTCAAAGAGAGGATGGAGAGAGAGTTACCCGCAAAAAATACGACCGATAAGAAGAATCGGTATTGATTTGAGATCATCGGCCAATGCATACATCACATTCCCCACAAAAAGAACTATACTGCTAAATACCAGAGGTCTGAAGTAAGACCTGTTTGACCAGGCACTGAAATACACAGAAGAGAAGACCTGTGCAACAGCCATGGCTCCAATCACAATTCCACAAACTGTTGCAGCAGCACCAAGACTCAGAGAATAATCATCAGCTGTTGGAACAACTATATATGTATTGATCATATAAAGGAATGTATTTGCCAGGTTCAAGAGGAGTGACATAAAATGGTATCTCTGATCATCAACATGTTCCTCAACAGGAGTAGGTAATTCTTCTAGCATGATAAGTGAACGTTGGACGGAAAAGTTAAGGAAGTTAGTTGAACAACTTAATCTATCAATAGCTGCTTCCATTGAGTCAACTATGGGATCCTGCAAAATGGTTATATACAGATAAGAAAATAGTAAAGAATAACCAGTAATTTAGAAAACTTGCTAGCCAGAAAAAATAGTATTACAAAATCTAAATAAATACCTAAAAGTTAACTAAAGGAAGAAGGCAAAAACCTGAAGCGGAAGAGGAGGTTGATCATAAATTGACAAGTAGCTTCCTTCACGGTCTTGAAGGTCTGCAAGATTACGAGATATTGCTCCAACAACTGCCCCTAATCCCTGAGATCATCATTGCTGGTCAGTGACACCTACTGGGGCTACTGACACGAACGGCTATGTTTAGGTCAAAGAGAGCCATCCAACTGTTAAGGCAATCCCACATTTTCTCATTCACGTTTGATGAATAACCAATGTTACAGCAAATGACTCAGTTATGATTTTTCTGATTAAAACATAATTCATTAAAAAAATCTAAACTAACGTGTACTAGTACTAATATTTTACAGTAGCTACAGAAGCTTTGTTATCAGAGGAAGGCACTAGCATTTAAGTTAAGAATATTACCACATTGTTGAAGACTTGCTGAAGTTGGGAATATGGATGATTTGCCCGGGTTTTGACATAATAATCAGTGAATTTATATCCAAAACGTTTGTCAAATTTCTTAAGGATCTTCCGCAATCCAATGGCATTTATTTCAACAAAAAAGAGAAGCTTTAAAAGATCATGCCCCACATTTCTATAAGCTTCCCGTAGCTCAGTTACTTTGGATATATCAGGTTGTTCTTGAAGAGAATCTTGCTGCTCATTGAGTTTAGATATCCGGCTGGCAAATACTCCTTGTTGTTCCAACAAAAATAGAACAACTTTTTCAATCTGCAATGTTACAAAGACAAAAGAAGAGCTCTTATACATCAGTACACCAATGTATCAGGAGAACTCTTTCCTACAAGAAGAATCTAGCAATCAACCACTATATGCCTACATACTGTTAAGCAATTAGATAAAATCACACTAAATTTAAAGAAAATTGTTGCTCCAATTCCCTACCCAAAATTCTACAACAAAAACATAGCAAGTGAAATCCCACAATTTTGGTTTGGGAAGGGTAAAGTGTACATAGATCTTACGGTAGAGAGAGGTAGAGAGGTGGTTTTAGGACCCTTGGCTCAAGTGCAGCAAATCAAAGTAGTTATAAAAAGGACAAGCGACAGAAACAAAGAAAAACATAGCAACTCATAAGGAAAGCAGTGCAGAGTATTCAGGAAAGGAACAGTAACAAAATTCTGCTTGAGTAAACAACTGATGTAAAAGCTAGAAGCAAAAACTAAATACCATCAATCTATTTATTCAGAGAAAATGGATATAGCAGACCAAAGATATTGTGTACCATGAAGGTTCAATATTCTGCTACCGAAAAGTACTTGCATCTATCGTGTAGTAGGGACAGCAAATTGCTTCTTTTCTTTTCTATTTCCTTTTTCAAGTTGCACTAGGCATGATTGCTCTTCAAGTAAAGACCAACAGTTCTTTTTTTTTTTATTTGCACCAGATGTCCAAGTCTCTTAGAGCCCCAACTAATCCCAGGGTTGCACAGGCCTTCGCAAGGAGTTTCCCGCAAGTGTACCATAGTTAATTCAGGTTTTACCCAGTCCGATGGCCCTCAGATATTGTTTGCACCCAGTGGGTTTCGAACTTGAGACCTTGAAAGGGAGCAAATCCCAAGGCTCAAGTCAATTGCTATCATGCCAACCCCTGAGGGTTAAGACCAGCAGATATTATTTTGAAAGAAGAATGAGTAATCCACTGATGAATATCAAAATTACTCTTAAGTTTTAATACAACAACATTCTAGGAAACCTTGGATGATTAAGATTGAAAACCGCGGAACTTAATAGATTACTTCATGAGGAACAACGCATTTAGTAAAATGAGATTGGAATGCAGCCTATTTGTTGCACCACATAGAAGTACAATAGATTCTCTTTTATAGTTAAAAACAGTTTGAAAATGGTTTAACTCCCAAAATAGTAACAGCTTAGGACTGAGAAAGTAGTAGATATGCACCTAACAAATCCATACCTCCTTGTCCAGCATCCTTGAGAAATCCTTAAGAACATATCGCTGATTGAGTGCTCCAGCCTGGATTTGATCAGCATATTCCTTAACCTTCTTCTTCATTACTTTGTAATTGATATAATATCTGAAAATCCAAAATAATCCTTATCAATCAACATAAGTGTAGGAAATCTAACTTTTTGTCTGATTTCTTTTTTTGCTCAACTCATATCTCTTTTATCAGCACAAATAGCCAGAAGCAGAATTTGCTTTCTATTTAAGTAATGCATCTTCTGTTACTTTTTTCGATATAAACAACATTATGACTGACAAAGAACAAGCAAGTTTGTTCTCAAGAGGCATATAGCATATGCTTGAGTATAACAGCATGTTATTTCTTAAGCATAAGTAGTGTGTTACAAATAACACACACAAACATAGGTAGGATTGAAAAAAAAAATCCAAACATGCACAAATGACAGATTTCAAGGTAGGAAGTTAATCCTGCATAATCCATACAGATGAATAAAATCAGTGTTAGCTCTAATTGCCAACTATGTTGCTCAAACTCTTCGAAAATAACTTGATTGAGCATTCGATCTTTCATAAGTACTGCATTTTTGGAGAATCCCACACATATGTAACAACAATTTTGGAGAGTATGAGCAACAAGGGTGGATCCAGTGGGTAGAGTGGGGGTTCCCGCCAACTCAATGATTGCATAGAGACTGTATTTATATTGAGAAATTCACTAAATGTATAAGAAATATTTGTTGGAAACCCTTAGGCAAAAAATGAAGCTGCTAAAGCTTAGCTGCCCCTCCTAAGGACATTTTATACTCACTCTTTTTTCAGAAAATTTGAGATCCTTTCGGAACGCATAAACTTCAAATCCTGAATACGCCTCTACAAGCAACCCAACAAGTTGAAATGAAAGAAAGGATACATACCCTTGCCATTCTTGAATTTGTCTTTCCTTCAACTTCTTCCCAAAAGAAACCATTTTTCACTGTAGTTATCCCAAAAAAAGGGATGAAACAACAAAAACAGATGATACAAATTGCAAAAATCACATAAATCCCAATTTTTATATAATCTAGCAGAATACAAGTAACACCACCAACAACTAAATACTTAACAATGATATTAGAGAATCAAGCTTCTGTAATCTGTATAGAGACGTGTTGGGTTTTGGGGTTGACTTATCATGTTAAAAGTAGATCCAATTTACATAAAAAATATATATACACATATATTAACAGAGTCTCGAAAAGCTTTCTTGATAGTGACTGACAATAATGTACACATTTTCTCCAATTTAACCATTTATAAGGCCATCAAAGATTTTACCCTAGAAATTTTATATTTGTTGCCAAAACAGCAGAAGATAACACCTACCCAGATGGTTCTTGTACATCTTCAGTTTCATTTTTTCTGAAATCTTCATAGCAGAATCTACATCTCTGCCATTTCTAACGACAGATTTGAGCTTTCCCGTTTGAATAAAAGAGCCACCAATTGTGTATACAACAATTTTCGAGCAGCGAGGCTTACACCCATTCGCATTAATTTCTTCATCTTTCTGCAACCCCATTTGCTTATCGAGATTAAACAGTCAATTGAGCATTTCAGTGGCGGAATTGAAACTTATTATCCAGATAAATCAGAACTCAAGCCCTGTGAGATTAGGTTCAAAACAATTATGAGGGTAGTCTCGGTTTGAGAGTAGCTTTCTTAAATGTGCACTAAATAATTTTGGCTTCGGATAATTTCAATATGTAATAAATTAATTATTTAATAATAAATATAATTACATTTACCAACAAAGATTGTGGTGGAGTGGTAAGTACAACTTTATCCTTAACTAGAGGTCTTGAGTTCGAGTCCCCTTGGATATGGAGTCGCCTTTGTTAGGGAGTATTTACCCCTTTGGATATGGAGTCGCCTTTATCTTATATTGTTATCGTCTTTTATTTTGTTACTGTTATTGTATTTAGATGTTATCATTTGTTTTTCACTTTAGTTACTTTTTATTCACATCTAGTATGTTCTATTTTTGGGGCTGATATTTTTTATGACGAGGGTCTTTCGAAAACAGACTCTTTATCTCTATGAGGTAGTGGTAAGATCTAATACATTTTAGGAAAAATTACTTAAGTAGATCTGTTTTAATAAATAATTACTGATTTTATCGATACTTTTTATTTGTTACCATTTATAGCAACATATAACAATACTATGATAAATTTGCACTTGTATTAAAAGTGCATCATGCATTCAATATAATTATATTATAATTGTTTAGTGAAAATAATTTTTTATTGTTATAAATGATAAATATTTTCTTAATCTAGTATATCTATGTAAGTTTCCCTGCATTTTACTCTCCTCAAACCCCACTTGTGAGATTTCACTAGGTATGTTGTTGTTTTGTTTCTTAATATAACTTGTCAAAAGTCTAGAAAGTATACACTAACTATAAAATGTAGATTACTTATACATGAGTTATACACTGAATAGATATTATAATACACTCAAAATTGAATATAGTTTGACTATACATTAAATATACGCTGACTGTACATGCTTATACATCGAATGATCATTTCTTTGATAATTATGTTGGCGAGTTTAGAAATACACGGTGTTATGCCGAAAAATGTCGTTTTGAAAAGAAAATCAAAGATCGGTTTAAAACTCAATTAATTTAAGAGAAAATCAATTTTTGAAATTCGAAAAGAAAACAGAGTCGCCACCTAATTTTACGGATAATTAGGAAACCAATAAATATTTAAAAAGACCTAATAGAAAAATCTTTTTAAAATCCAGAGAAAGGGTTCGAGTTCACATTTTCACTTCAAGAAGGTTTTACGCACTCGAAATGGCCGCTAACGTGCGGTTATCCGACGATTATGAAATTTGACTAACTTTTAAGAATTTGCTTTAAAAAGGTTGATTGGTTTGAAACTGACTAATTGTGAAAAGGATTTGACTGAACTTGACTAGATTGAAAAGCGATTGATTAAATTTTAACAAGGTTTTGAAAATTTGAACTAAAATATAAAATCATATTTTTTTCTATTTTATTTTTTTTTAAAAAATTATATTTTAATGCAAACATTTTCTTAAAATAAAATGAATTTGAACATAAATGGTTTCGACATGTTGGGGGAATTTAATTAGACTGAAACCAATAATAAATAAAATGTTAGCATCCAAACAAATACGAATATATAAACAAATATAAAATAAAAGAAGAGAGTTGAAATGATCTTGGGTCTTTATCCCATTTTAATCCTTTGTTGCGACTTTTGGGCTTTTCCTCAGGAGCCAAGAGAATACAGGTTAATTTGAAAACAATGAGATTTGGGCCTCCATGGCCCAAGGAAATGCGAACGAGAGAGAAATCCACAACGGATTCGGATCGGTATGTCCATGCAAAGAAGAAAGATATGAATCAATCACCCAAATTAAGATAGAGTAAAAAATGAAATAAAGAGAAAAGAGAAAAATTCAAAGTTAACAGTAAGAAAATGTTAGCACAGATGCAGAACATAACAAATCAACCCTTTCACTCACAAGATAAAGTAATATCTACTGTGAAGCCACATAACAGAAACAAATCACAAGTTAAATCAATTTATACTCCTTTAAAGATGCTGGGATAGAACAAGTTTCAAAACCGAGGTGTCTCAGTACACATTTGAGAAAAATGAAACACAATTTGTTATAAGTTGAAGCTACACAGGGATATCCATCCAACAACATCAAATCCATGAGAAGAAC